>VWYK01017133.1:0-11869 GCA_013399775.1 Semnornis frantzii | reverse complement strand
CCATTCTATGATTCTCCTTCCCAAAAGGAAGGAGATGCTGTACCCAGCAGAAAGGGTATTGAGAATCTGTTATGCAAATTGTTCAGAAAACCTTCACTGTGAAGTCCTACAGTCATCACTTACCCAATGGGACATGGAATCACAGAAACATTCAGGTTGGAAAAGACCCTCAGGATCACCAAGTCCAACTGATATCCCTACTCTTCAAGGTGCACCCTAAAACATATCCCCAGCACTACATCCAAAAGACTTTTAAACACAACAGGGTTGGTGACTCCACCACCTCCCTGGGCAGCCCATTCCAAGGCCTGACCACTCTTACTGTGAAAAAAAAAGTCTCCTAATGTCCAGGCTAAACCTACCCACTCACAGCTTGAGGCCATTCCCTCTTGTTCTATCACTAATTACCTCTGAGAAGAGACCAGCACCAACCTCTCCACAATGTCCTTTCAGGTAGCTGTAGGCAGCAATGAGCACAGAGACTTACTCAGCTTTCTTGGACATTGCTGCTGTTTTCTCAGAAGACTTGAATCATTTTTTTTAATCATAAATATCTTCTTGCTTCCCCTCAAAAAAAGGAACTACTTTTATCCCTCGCAATTTTGTTAAACTTTTGAGAAGGAGAACAAAACAAAACAAAAAACTCCCAGCAACTGTAGCAACTGGAGTTACATTTTATGTAGCCTATGAAGATGATGCCCCTCGACTTGACTGAAAATGCAGGTTTCCTGAAGAATGCTCACAAACTCTAGATTATCATACCTTTTTTAGCAACAAAGACAAGCTCTCAACAACACAACTATTATTACACAGCATATAGTTTGCCTTTCACAAGCTGATTTTTGGCCTGCTTCCCGGCAAACCAATGCCTGCACCACTATCAGACCAACAGACAACACTGTAACCAGTTAACCAGAAGAGTTATAGATTGCTCAGCAAAGGAAAAATAACTTTTCTCCCTTCTCCACACGTCTTACGTCAGGGAAAATAGAACGACGTAGAAACAATGTTGTTTGTATAACAATCTGTGCTGCCCTCCTCGTAGACCATCAGCTCTTAGGGTTCACAGAGCAGTCACAGAATGATAGAATTGTCAGGGCTGGAAGGGACCTCAAGGATCATCCAGTTCCAACCTCCCTGCCACGGCCAGGGACACCTCACACTAGATCAGGCTGCTCAGAGCCTCATCCAGCCTTGCCTTAAAAACCTCCAGGGATGGGGCTTGTACCACCTCCCTGACAGTCCCTCTCACTAACATACAAATAAGCACTCCCAACGTTTGTACAGGCAGAAAGGTCTCCAAGATCCATATAGACAGGCTTTAGTTCCCAAAATTCAGCAGATGTTTCAGCATTCCCATACCTGTAACACACAACAGTATCCTGGTCTCTGAGGATCTCTCCTCAGGAACCAGACTGCTGGCACTTTACTTTAGTAAAGAAAGCTTTGGTGTAACTTTAAAACAGAATACCAAGAATGCCAAAAGCTATAGCAGAGTGGGCTCTTCAGATGACTTATTCTTTAAAGGCTGATAAAGGATAGAAGGCATAGTATTTCCTACCTGAATTTTGTCAAGGACCAGTACCAACACCATCATTTTCAAGCATATAAAGGAACAGGCAACAAAACCAAGAGGAAGTGGCTAATAAGATGGTATAAGTGTACCTGAGGTCTTGAAATGGGATGTCTAATTTATGTCTGGCTCTTTATATACTGAGAGCTGGCTGAAAGAAGATAATTAGTGCAGTATCAGCATGCAAAACTGCAAATGAGTGATCAGCGGAGGAGTCTCTACCTTAAAAGAAAACTAAGAGTCAGCAACAGGAATACAGAAGCCCTATAAAATTCCATAAGTAAGCACAAATATTGACAGAGAAAAGCAGCGAATCCAGAAGGTCAATTAAAGTGTTAGAAGATAGAATGAGAGATGCTCCAAGGAAGAAAAAAAATGCAACAATGAGAAATGTTGACAATGCCCTTGCAAGCTAAATAAGCATGACAGGGATGATGCAGAGACTGCATTTTTGGACTTCAAAAAGACCCTTTTCTGAGGAGAGCACTTAAGAGGCAGCACAATCTGTGACTTTTCCTATAGTAGCACAATGTGTCCATAATCAATATTACAGAATTTTTCAGCACTGCACTCAAATTTAAAAAAAAAAAAAAAAAAAACTATCTCAAAGGAAAGAAGCTTGTGAAAGGGAAATGAAAAAGAAGGGCCAAAGAAATTAAATGTTTGCAAAGTGAGATTAAGGTTGTGTAAAGACAATGGATCAGAGGCTCAGTGTAAGCCTACAGAACACTAGCAGAAAGTGTTAGAACAAAGGAACCACAGTTAAGTAAAATGAAATTAAAAGTAAAATAAAGTAAAACAAAATTAAAAGCAGAATAAAGTAAAGGGAGGGATTGCTCCAGGGAGGGAGCAATCCAACCTACCTGCTCACGGACACCAAACTGCTAACTCCAATGTTACCAAATACTCAAATTAGGAGCGGGGGGAAGGAAAAGTGAATTTTTAAGAGACTCAGCACAGGCAGGTGTCCCAGGAAACTCTAGGGCCAGCAGCCTAGCAGCTGTGGCCAGATGGGCAGAAATTGTAGCAGTCAAATGCTGAAGCTGATAAACACCAACACCAGCCACTTTTCAGGCACTATGGTTCCAACCCAATCTCAGCAAGCTCCCAAGCCAAGTCCTCAGAGACTAGGAGGGTACACTCCTTTTTTACTGTCATTGCCTTAGCACTTACCACTGACTGCCTGGGGCTGTCTGACAAATGTGGCCTGACCTAGGCCAGATCTTCCTGTGTTCTGATGCATTGTATCTCTCTAAATGCTTTTGGGAGGGGGAAATCAAATATAATCCAGGGCTTCTGCTCTCAGAAGAGAGCACTTTGCATTTGTCAACACACCACTGGAGCGACTCTACCCTTCCCCTGCCAGAAGAGTGACTTTTAACAGGGCCCACACTCATCATGACCTGACAACCAATCTTTTACATCTAACAGCCACTCCACCATCACTCCAGACCAACCTGGAGAACAGAAATAGGAGAATCTAACTATTGCAGACTTCTCTTTGAGGGACATTTGTGAAACTCCATTAAATTCGATGTTCTAAAGCACACAGCGCATCACCTGGGCCAAAGACTTCCCTCCTGGAAGCCCTATGCTGAGCCACCCACACAGTGTCACTTCCAGAAGCCTTCTGAAGATCACACCAACCCAGGTTCCTCCAGGGCCTGAAGGAGTCTTCATTTCTAACTGAGCATTCTCCACTGCCTCCAAAAGCAGGGCAGCAAAAAAGATTTGTGTAACTGCTGAGGTTTTGAACCATTTGCTTACAGTGCACAGCACTACCTCTAATCCTCAACACTCACATCAACCAAGGAATGTGGAGATGAGGAGTCCTCCAGAAAACCAGAGGAACTACCATGCTTTGGAAGAAAATTACTTCAAAAACGTTTCAGTCAAGTTAACAAATCAGTCCTGCTGTACATACTGATTTTATGTGTAAGGCTGTAGGGCTTCACATTTTCAAGGTGTTCTCCAGGCATAACAGTTGAAATGAGTTTGGATTCTGGGGGCTTGTTTCAGGGTTTGTTTTTCAATGACATTTAATTCTAATGCAAATGGCTTCAGACATCAAGAGCCTGGAAACAAATCCTGTGAGGTTCTCCAAATGAACAATAAGAACCAATTGGACAATTTTATCACTAAGGGAGCTAAGGTTCCTGGCAAAAAGTCAACAAAGCCTGCACACTGCAACCATCTAGAACTTCCATCTTAGACAACCACCACCACAAGAGCTTGTCTCCAAAAATCTTACAGACAAAACAGGCAAGCTACACAAGCCAAGCACAGCAACATCCAAAGCTGCTCAGTAACAGATGAGGCTCGATCAGGTTGTCACATAGCCCACAAACCAGTACAAAGTTGCAGCACTTAACTGGTAGCGGCAAACAGGCACATCTGACAGGTGGGAGGAGGGGAACGTTGCACAGTTTGCTGGGTCTGAACAATGCACCTACTGTTGCAACAGAGAAGCACTTGTGAAGGGGAACAGAAGGGCTCTCCTTCTCACGATGTTGCTTCTACATGTATAAGACAGGGTGAACTTTGAAGCAAGCTCAGTACATACAGGACCTGTGCCAGATGATGCCTCTCCAACAGTCCTGCCAACGTAATTAAGTGTATCAGACCTGAATCTCCATTCGCCCAGGGAACCCCTTAGGGAGGTAGCTATGCCAAAGTTCTGGGCAGCATAGCCTCTTCCCTGACTCTCCTCTGTGTGCCAAGGCTCTGCCCTGCGCTGCTCCCTCCTTTTCTAAGCACAGGCTGTAATCATGACATTTCACAGGAGCAGCTAAGCTCTCCCACCCTGCAGCTCCTGGATCCCGTATCACAGTCTGCAGAGCCACACCCTTCTTACACCCGGTGATTGCTACTGCACATCAGCTTCTCAATTCTTGGGTAGTAGCACAGGTCCCAGATGCCTTTCTATATGAAAGGCTATAGCAGAACTCAGAATACACAACTGAAGAGCTGTGTAAATCAGAAGCTGCCAGCTCCTACCCAGTGTACTTTTGTTCAGACTGCTGTTAAGAATATGCTTCTTCTATAAAAGAGCTTGTTGAGAACACAGATACTCAGGAAGTCAATATATGTAAAAGTTCACAAATCACAGCTTAGTCACCTTTATTGCAGTGTTTTAAGAGGTAGAAAAGTTCCAAGCTGTGAAAAGAAAAATTGTACTCTAGGCCTTGTGACAAGATAAGATAGGATTTAGGCTCTTTTTTACTCTCCCACTGATGTGAGAGATAACGCACTTTTTCAAACTGCACTTGCACAACCAAAGCTCTTCTGGAAGCAAACTCCCTTCCTCATCACACTTCTGCTTCTGTGGCATACTCTCATCCTGCTTAATACTATCAATGTCATATGATGAAAACTGCTTCTCTATGCAAGCCATTCAAGTTCTCTCAGCACTGAATGCACCTTCTCTGAGATTGCTGGAAAAGAAACACAGCACAGCAAAACAACAGCAGTAGACAAGACAGAGTAAATCAGAAGTGAGGTTTCAGCGCTGACAGCCATCTCAGCTGCTGATGGAAACCTCAGTCAGGATATAATATTGATCAGGCTGGAGAGCAGCCCTGAGGAAAAGGACCTGGGGGTCTGGGTTGATGAAAAGCTCAACATGAGCCTGCAGTGTGTGCATGCAGCCCAGACACCAACTGAGTGCTGGGATGCATCAAGAGCAGTGTGGGCAGCAGGGCAAGGGAGGGGATTCTGCCCCTTTGCTCTGCTCTCCTCAGACCCCATCTGGAGTCCTGTGTGCAGTTCTGGAGCCCCAGCACAGGAAGGACATGGAACTGTTGGAGCAGGTCCAGAGGAGGCCACAAAGATGATCAGAGGGCTGCAGCAGCTCCGCTATGAGGACAGGCTGAGAGAGTTGAGGCTCTGCAGCCTGGAGAAGAGAAGGCTTCCAGGAGACCTTAGAGTAGCCTTCCAGTATCTGAAGGGGGCCTACAGGAAGGCTGGGGAGGGACTATTGACAAGGTCTTGCAATGACAGGACAAGGGGCAATGGGTTTAAACTGGCAGAGGGGAGATTTAGACTGGATGTTAGGAGGAAGTTGTTTGCAGTGAGGGTGGTGAGACACTGGCACAGGTTGCCCAGGGAGGTTGTGGCTGCTCCCTCCCTGGAGGTGTTCAAGGCCAGGTTGGAGGAGGCCTTGAGTGACCTGTCCTAGTGGGAGGTGTCCCTGCCTCTGGCAGGGGGTTGGAACTGGATGATCTTTGAGGTCCCTTCCAACCTCACCATTCTATGATTCTCTGATTTACTATAGTCACTTAACAGAATCGGCCCCAGGGGACCCTGCAGGACAAGTGCTAAAGGAGCCATAGGGCAGACTCACAGCAAAAACACTGCAGTCACACAGTTACCTCACATACAGCTTCCACAGAACACAACCCAAAAGCCAGCTGCCTCTGTGAGGGACAAGGGGGACTTGCCATTGGTGTAAGGCTGGGAAGGGAATACCACATGAAAGTAGAAAAGGCTCATTTCAAGCTCCAGTATCCGTTTATAGAAACGAGCATTCCTGGGCAAGCCAGGCTGCTATTTGGTCAGCACACCACTCTGAGCTGGCCACACAGCACCCCTTGTGATTCCAGAGCTCTGATCCACCCTGCCCTACTTTATTGGAAGAGAAAGAAGCCAGGGCTGGAAAATGTCACTGCAACTACTGGCTCCTCTTGGACCATCGCTAAAATCTTCTCTATTCTAACCGGCAAAACCCTGGAACATACAGGGCCAAGCTGCAGAGGGAAGAGGGGCAGATCACCACCTGGCCCTATTTTTAACAGAGATTAGGTCTCATCTGAAGAGATGAGAACCCTCCAGCAGGAACAGAACAGCAAAAGAGGTCAAGAAGTCCACTCGAAGACAAGAATTTCACAGGATCTGTCCCATTCCCACAACACTTCTTAGACTTTCAGATGCTGCCTTCCCTGAATGCCAAAGGTACAAAACAGTTAAGGTGAGGCATCAAACAGGAGTTGCTCAGCAAAAAGGCTCATCAGCACAAAAGGAATGGACCTTCAGATCTTGTAGATCCCAGTACTGGCCAACACCCACCCCACCCCATACTCCATGCAGCCTCTTTTCCCCATTCAGAAGTAGACCATCAGGAGAGACAGAGCATTTCCCTGAATTTCATTCATAGCTTACCAGCCAATTTGCCCGATTCAAAAGACATCACTTAGTCACTGCACTGATACTCTCATCAGTCTGCAGATAGCACCTGAAAGCTTTCCCTCAGGCCCTTTCTGTTATGGGCTTCCTAAATTTCTGAAGTCATGGGCCAGCTGCATCAGAAAGAGGACAGACTCCACCTGAAGATCATTGAGGTGCTGCATCACTTTACCCCTGAAGCAGAGACTAAAATGAAGCTGAATTTTGCTTTGCTCACAAACCACATCAACACCTTTTACGAACCCCTGCTGTAAAGTGAAAAGGCGAAATTACTGCAGAAAGACCATCTAAGACACTCACGTTCCTACTCCCAAGCCCATCAACTACTTCTTTTCCTTTGTCAGAAGAGCAAGAGCGAGGAGCAAGGCCTATTTCAATCATAAAAAGTAACAATACAAGTGGCAAAGCAATACAAAGTCACAAATACAAATGTTATTTCATTGGTCCTGTGCAACAGGTATGCAATTCTCTGTGTGCTGCCCACATCCCTTGCTCAGCAGGTGACAAGATACAAAAGTAAGAGATACACCAAAAACCAACGTGCCTAAAGAAGCATGGTCCAAGCACAGCAGCTGAAGCAGAAAGTTGGTACCTGGACATCAAGCTTCAGCTTAAAAATCTCAAAAAGCCAAAAGAATCTGTTACCTAAACATGCCTACCACTGTGTTAGTCCTGTCATGCCACAGCACTGTGCTGCCTCATCCCCAAAAGACAGCAAAGTCTGCTAAAGGAATGGGCAAGGCCTGCTGCTCCAGCCAGCACATACTCCTGCAAATGCTGGTACCTCAGCAGAGATTTTCTTTCTGTTGTGGTACTCTCACCAGAGAGAATGAGGGAACAGTCTCCCTCCAGTACAGAAATCAGAGTCCATTTGCTGCAACCTGTTAAGCCTGAACCGCAGTCCCAAAGAGGGAACTCCCTCATGAATCAACACACCAAAGTAGAGAGGCTAAGAGCAGAAAGAGAGCAAGTGTGTCACGCAAAGCAGCAGTGACACTGCCCCTCTCCTCCACGCAGTCCTCAAATAGGAGAGGGACATCAGTGCTTGGAATTCAATAATAATAACCATGCTAATGACAGTTTTCCATCTTGAGGATCTGTAACTGACACAGCAAGGAAACCTCACAGCTGTAGCGGAATGAGCACAGGGAATGATCTGCCACATGGGTACACTGCAGTTACAAACCAACTGTATTACACCCTTTGCTAACACAAAAACACAGTTTTTAATGACAGAGCCAGGGAAAAAATGAGGCCTGCTTCTTCCCCCTGCCCAGCATCACTAGTAAGCCAAATAGATATTTTTCACTCACTGTGTTTATGCACCTCAGGACCCTTAATGAAAGGAATGAATTGGTCTTTCTTATGGAGTATGCCCTGCCTTTAGTCACTGACATTTCTGACTCCTCTGGTTCTCTAGAAGGAAAGAATGGGCCCACAAAGCAAAGACTATATACTGAACTGAGGTCTCTTTGCTGTGTCAGTTCAACCCTTGGAGCACTGTGGAGGACCAAATGTGTAGCCAAAATTTGCTTTCCACAACTGTTACACTAACCCACTCTATTTTAGGATGATGAAGGATACCACACACACACATATATATAGCACAGGCTGAAAATCTCATTATTTGGATTTATTATGCACATTGAGTGTGCATATTTTGAGTAATCCCATATGAATAATTAAGAAAAAAGTGACAGCAAAATATTCAGTTACTTATTTACCCCTAAACCAGCACAGTACTCGCACCAAGTTAAGTGCCTTCCACCAAGATTCATTTTAAAAACATAAAAAACAGCCCAATAGTCTGAGTAAAAAGAACGAAGAGGATCTTAGATCCACTCAGTGAAAGATAGGTTTTCTCTTGCCAAAAGATGTAATCCAGAATCTCCTTAATTCCTTAGTGCTGTTCCATTAACCTCAGTTCCTCAAATATCATCTCCAAGCATTCACATCTTTTTGCCTTAGCAGTATCTAAACACATACAGAAAGCCAGGAATGTGGGGAAGGGAAACCTCTAACCCACTGCACAGAAAGATATCTGTGAGGAAGAACTGTGCATTAAAAATTACCTGAATGGCAAACCATTCAAATCTGATTAGCAGCCGCCTGCAGACTGAATCAAAGATGGTGCAGAGTGATGAACAGTCATGTGTAGGGGACTACACTGGGTCTCAAAGCAATTGTGTCATAGATCCAGCCTAGCAACTAATTCCAGGTTCTGCTTCCCTCTTCTTCATGTCAGCAATACAGAGCCAGACTTACCTCACTTAGGTCACACTGTATCAGTATTGGCCTATCTGCTTCATGCAACAGGGATGAGTGGATGCTTTGGGGCAAAGGTGAAGAAACTATTTCCCTGATCCTTCCAAAGCCGTGGAAAAGTTTATTTCCTCTGAGCACTATCTGGCTACGAGAAAAGACCATCACAGTTTGAGCAAGCACAGGTCACTGGCCTCCCTGACCTGCCTTCCTGCAAGAGTGCTCAGGGAGCTTGCCTTGCCCAAGCGTCATGGAAGGTTTGCTTCTTTTCAAAGCAAATGCTTGTGGAAACTGTACCTACTGTACCTAGTTTTAAGAGCTACGAAAGTGCTAAAGTCCTTTTCCTCCAGGGTTCAGTGACAACTACTCTTTTCAGTTGTCAGCTAATTTCCTCCTTCCCATCCAGTTATCAGCAGGAGGAGGATATTGCAGTGTCAAGTCCAGATGAAACTGCAGATCTGAGGTTTGCAGGACAGTGCCTAAAGCATTCCTCAACATCACACATTCCCAGCCAGTCCATCTATGGTTCTACTGAATCATACCCTTGGACTGGAGATTCATAGGCACTTAAGCGGGCACTGGATAAGACCCTCAGTCCAAGCACTTCTCAAAGCCAAATCACACGCGACCTCCATGCTGCCCCCAACTTTGTAGACTTAGGTTCTACTTGCCTTTGCCACTCACCATCACTCCACAGCCATCCAGGTACCAGCTACATTGCCCAGGGGAAGTTTCGTGTAAGTGCCTCTTATCCCTGCTGAGAGCCTCCAGACAGCCGGCAACTTTTGCCCTTCCCTGCTCTGCCACTCAGCACTCCTAGTCCGTGGCCAGGCAGGTGCAGCCCGGCCGGACAGGGGCCAGCGACTCATTACCTGGTTCCCAAAGACAGCGATGGAACAGGCGGTGGAGACCTCGTGGGAGCCAAACCAGACCGAAGCGATGCGCGAAGGCATGCCCAGGATGAAAACCTGGGCCAGAGAGCAGATGACCTGCCCCAGGACAGTGACGGGGAAGAGGTGCGGCTTTAGGCTGCCTAGCTTCACCCAGGCGCCCAGAGCGTTGAGGGCTGAGCCGACCAGGGCGATGAGGCGCAGTCCCCTCTTGTCTAGCAGCCAGGCTACAGGGAAGAGCAGGGGGATGTAGGTGAGCATGTAGCTCATGGAGAGCCAGTCGATGGCGAAGGCGTTCACTTCGTAGAAGCGCACGAAGATGTTGTTGATGCTGCTGTACTGGATCCACTGGAAGGCGTTACACAGGGAGTAGCTGCTAAAGAGCAGCACCACGGCCCAGCGACGCCGGGACAGCCGCACCTCGACGGTGGCGATGGCGGCAGCACCAGCCACCCCGGCCGCCGCCAGCCCCGGCGCTCCGGTNACCATGCTGGCCGCCTGACTAGCCTCGGCGACTTGCCGACATGCACCTGGCCGGGACACCCATCCAGCCGCCTCCACCGAGCTTAGTGGCTGCCGCCGCGCCGGGAAACGGCTCCGGCACGGCACCGGCACCGCCCCGGCACCACCCCCGCCCCGCCCCGCCGCGGGGGCGGGCAGCGCGGCTGCTGCGCCGGGACGGACGCGGGCTGGTGGTAGCTATCTCACGCTGCTTGTGGAGTGATAGCAATGGGGTGGACTCTGTCCGCCCCACAACAGAGAGGTCGTGACCCACTCCTTACGGCCGGACTGGGTTTGAGTCTCATTGGGGTTGACCTCCGACGCTCTTTTTCACGACAAGATCCAGCGAAGTCAAAATTAAACCATCTCAGTGTGGCTTAAGCAAAAGAGCCAAAACTGATCCGCGTTTCGGTCCTCGCGGGGAATTTGCAGTTAATGAGTCAGCCCCTGTTATCCCACTTATTTAGCAACATGGCAGTGACAGATTCCTGCCCGGAGATCGGTTTCCATCTACGGTTCGTTTAATTAACATAGTGTTATCTGAATTGTACAAACATTACCCAGCAAGAGCTTTGAAACACGAATATAGTTGCATGATAGTGTTCTCCAGCTCTCTTCGAGCATTAAACACACAACTCAAAGTTCGCTTGGAAAAATGCAACCTGTCTCTGGGATGTTGTATTCCTAAAACAGATGGGTCAAAGAATGAAAAATTGAACTTTCTCTGGCTTAAAAAAACATGATTCGTTAAAATATTTACCTTGTGAGCACTGCCACCAGAGGTTACTGATGCTGAGTTATCCACCTGACTGCTCCCAGGAAGGAGGAAATGCAGATACTCAACTTTGGTGTGGAAAAAAGAAATCTTAAAAGAAAAAAAAACAACCCACCACAAAAACAAAAAACAAACTTTGGACAAATTATTCCAAGGCAGACCAAATGTCACCTTAAGTGGTTCTTGCTGTCTGTCCTCACAGAGCCCTCTTCTTGCCACCCGCTTGTGTTTCCTGCTTGCAGCAGTGGCCAGAAGCACAGACGAAGACGACAAAGGCAGCGCTGCCTTCCCTATGTGCTCTGCTGAAAGCACCACAAGGCAGAGCTGTGAACCTTCCTACTCTGTCCCTCCTCAGCCCAGTTCACTTTGCCAGTGAACCTCCAATCTCACCTGAGACACTTGTTACGATGGTACAACATAACCATAGTGGAGCTCTTTTGCATAATATACAGGAAAGGCAAAATTAGAAGCAAGAGCCAGGAAGGAGGTTTTCAGTCCCATTAGGTTCTGCACTCAAAGTTACTCCAGGCTCTGTATTGAGAGAGCAGACAGAACAAAGGAATTTGTTCTAATAAATTTGTCATTTGAGTGTATCAGGAACACAATGAGGAATGATAGTGGTGCAAAGAGTGCAGTGGTGAAGTTGAGCAGAAAAAGGACTGTCATGGTGTAAGGGGATGGGGTAAA
>VWYK01017129.1:0-23164 GCA_013399775.1 Semnornis frantzii | reverse complement strand
CTGCTGAATCTCATCCCATTGGCTTAAGCCCACTGACCCACAGTCTCCACACTGTTCATTGACAGCTTTGTATATGGTGTGCTAAAGAACTGTCAAGGATTTAATATTTTACTGTTGGTCCACCACATTTTTTTTCTCTTTAATTTTTCATTAAGACATTCAGTCTTTCAAAGTGGCTTCCTGACAAAACAGAGAGCATTGAATTACATTTAACTGCACTCTGACTATAGCATTGCTTCTGGAAGTAAAGTATCAGGGAAAGAAAATATGCTCAGAGAGTCAACTAAGATCAGGAGCTATAAGCTCAAATCACAGCATCATAGAATCAGCCAGGTTGGAAGACACCTCCAAGATCATCCAGTCCAACCTCCCAGCCCTATCCATTCAACTAGACCATAGCACTAAGTGCCTTGTCCAGTCTTTTCTTGAACACCTCCAGGGACAATGACTCCTCCAACTCCCTGGGCAGCCCATTCCAATGCCAATCACTGTCTCTGTCAAGAACTTCCTCCTAATATCCAGCCTATACCTCTCCTGGCACAACTTGAGACTGTGTCCCCTCATTCTGTTGCTGGTTGCCTGGGAGAAGAGACCAACCCCAGCTGGCTACAACCTCCTTTCAGGTAGTTGTAGACAGCAATGAGGTCTGCCCTGAGCCTCTTCTTTTCCAGGTTGTACACCCCCAGTTCCCTCAGCCTCTCCTCACAGGGCTGTGATCCAGGCCCCTCACCAGCTTCATCATCCTTCTCTGGACACATTCCAGTACCTCAACATCTCTCTTTAACTGAGAGGCCCAGAACTGGACACAGCACTCAAGGTGTGGCCTGAGCAGTCCTGCTGGCCACACTGCTCCTGATCCAGGCCAGGATGCCATTTGCTCTCCTCGCCACCTGGGCACACTGCTGGCTCATCTTCAGCTACTCTCTACCAGCACCCCCAGGTNCTGGTCCAGATCATCAATAAAGATATTGAACAGGACTGGGCCCAGCACTGATCCCTGGGGCACACAACTGGTGCCAGCTGCCAACTGGATGTGGCACCATTCACCACCACTCTCTGGGCCCATCCCTCCAGCCAGTTCTTGACCCATATCAGATTGAATCTGTCCAAGCCACGAGCTGCCAGCTTTGCCAGGAGCTTGTTGTGGCAGATGGTGTCAAAGGCTTTGCTGAAGTTCAGGCAGACTACATCCACAGCCTGCCCCACATTCACCAGGAGGGTATCCTGATCATAAAAGGAGATCAGGTTGGTCAGGCGGGATCTGCCCTTCCTAAACCCATGTTGTCTGGGCCTGATCCCTTGGCCATCCTGTAGGTGCTTTGTGATGGCACTCAAGATGACCTGTTCAATAACCTTGCCTGGCACTGAGGTCAGGCTGACCGGTCTGTAATTTCCTGGTTCCTCCTTCTGGCCCTTCTTGTAGATGGGCATCACATTGGCAGTCTTTGGGGACCTCTCCAGCGAGCCGGGACTGCTAATAAATGATGAAGAGCAGCTTGGGCAGCTCATCTGCAGCTCTCTCAGCACCCTAGGATGGATCCCATCTGGTCCCATGGTCTTGTGAGGATCCAAGTGGCTCAGCAGGGCCCTTACTGCTTCCTCCTGGGTTACAGGGGGACTACACTGGTTCCTGGCCCCATGTGCCAGTTCAGGAGGCCACTTGTCCTAGAGACAACCTGTCTCACTATTGAAGATTGAGGCAAAGAAGGTGTTAAGTACTTCTGCCTTTTCCTCATCTTTTGTTACTATATTCCCCTCTGCATCTAAAAAGGATGCTTAATTACTGCTAAAACAATGAAGAATGATGATATATTTCTCTCCAGAATAAAAGGCAAGAATTAGATATTTGACCTACATACTCAGATGATGCAAACAGATAAATGCAATGAAGTCAGAAGGATGATAAAACTTTGCACCCAGCCCTCCATAGCCTATTTCTTTTCTGTGGATAAAAAGAGGGTCTGGGAGACCTCTCCTCCTGGCTGTCAGTTTTACATTATTTATGACAGATCTGACATTTTCATTTGCACTTTCCTCTAGGATCATTCTTAACAAGAAAAAAAAATGAGGTTGAGATGAGTCATAGTTTTAGAGTCAAATACATAATCTTGTTTGACAAACCATGAAAATATATTTCACCCTAGGATAGTATTAAAAATAAAACAAACACAACTATCCAAACAGGCAGCAAGAGTGGGCCAGTTGCAGAACTGGCTCAGGAATCCTCCAGAGTAACTGTACTGCTTGTGAAGCAGGAGGTCAGTAAAGCACCTGCAGCACTCAGATCACCAAACTGCTTCTCTGTATTACATGTGGATGTGTAAAACAGAAAAGCAATTTGATGATGTGACTGCACAGGCAAGTGGCAAATAAAACTGAGAAATAAACCAGGATCCTACTGAAAACCTTATGCAGCAACTCACAAGAGTGAATCAAGTGAGAAAAGAGTTTGAAGTGATACCAGGAAAATAAAGCATCGCATGTGGACAGTTGCAAGTGCAATTAAGTAAGCAAGAAATTTTGGAAGAAACCAACCCATTTAAAAGCCAAATTAATTGTGTTAAAAAACCCTATTAATAGAGTTGAGTGTTGCCTACTCTGCAATTTGACATGAGGCAGCAGAAGCAGACCAGTCCTGTAGGGATTTTCTGCAATCAGGAGTAGAGGAGGAGTGATTACTTCAGCAATCTCTGGCTATTGAATACTTTGAGATCAGCTAAATTACATCATCTCAATCCCATATGCCAGTCTCTCTCATCAGTGGGATATGGTAGAGCTGTGGCCAGGGATACTGCACTGAAGATGGATCCAAACCCCAGCTATTCTAGCCAAATCTAAAGTGTTCAACCTATCAGAAAATGTTTTGCATGAAGCCAGTAATTTTCTTTGCAAATTAATCTCCTCATGTGTGCCAAGGGAGGTTACTTGTGCAACCTCTACTTTGGCCAGAAAAGCAATGTTCCTGTAGGTTAGTAAGCAAACAAGTTACACTCAGATACAGCAAGGCTCCACGCCAACAGGTGCTGCCCAAACCCAGAAACACTGCAAAGCCTGCAGACCCACTGCCCATCAATAGCACCATGCTCTGTGTACTACTTCTCCCCTCCTTGCCTTTCACAGTTTACACCTTTCCACTTCCACCTGGCCTGGAGGAGTACCACCAGGACTGCACCACCGCATGCTGTGGTGTCGTTGCTTCAAGCCCTGGGTTTCTGCTCTTGGTCATGGCCACGTAGCAACCTTCACTTGGACTTCCCCTAGAGAAATACATCATTTACTACAAAGGATTCTTCATTATTTGTAAAGCAGATTCAGTTGCTATGAGCCCTAACCCAGAGGAACATTTGCTGTCTAGAAATGTTCGGATGATATGCAGAGAACACAGGCCACTGAGACAGTGCACAGCAGAAAGTGGCCAAACCCCTGAGTCTGTTACACCCTTTACATGCTTCCAGCTGATGCTGGGATTACAGTGTTGTCAAACTGCTGAAAGAGTGGAATCAAGCCTGAAGCCTTCACTGGTCAGGAAAAGAATTCGAAGGGAAAGAGAAAGATTGTGAATGACAGAATGTGCTCTTTCTGGCACAACAGCAACCAGACTCAAGAGCTTGGAGACAGGAGCAATGAGCCATGATCTTTAGGTTTTTGGAAATTTATTTTTGTATGATTTCATTTCAGCTCACACACTGTGGGTCAGAATTAATCTCTCTTGTGAGCAGGCTAACTTTGGTTCATTCCAGTTCCCTGGAAAGAAGTGCTAATATTTCTGTAGATAGTTACAGAGATGAGCTCCAGTCCCTGCCTCCTCTCTGTCTGCCATACAGCTGTTTCCAAGGCTAATTCTGTCTGCCCAGGAGCTGCAGCAAGAACAGAGAATGGTCTGGGCAGCATGGAGGACATAGCTGAAGTGTCTGTGGAGGCCTGGCAGAACAGGCTGCCAAGGGGCAGTGGAGACACTGCAAAGGCAGCAAGAAAACAGTACAGGAATAATTTGGGGGTTGTTTTGTTTTTTAAAAAACCCCAATGTTGAAATTAAAAATACTTTAAAAAAACCCCAAACAAATACAACAATACCACAAAAAAACCCCAAACAAAACAAAACAAAAACCAAACAAACACCCCCCCCCAAAAAAAACCCCAAAAAAAAAAAAAAAAAACAAAAAACCCAACAACAACCCAAACCAAAAACACCCAAATTGTATTCTCCTTAAATTAAAAATAGCCTCAATGTGGTGTTTACCAAACTCCTGCCAACCTCTGGAATTGTTCCAGGCTTCAAGTATCTGCTGAAGCAGGACCAGACAGAGTGAGCCAGAAGATGGTGAGTTAAAGGTATACAGTTTTCAATTACTGAAGCCCAGAATCACCTTTTCCCTGAAGACTAAGTAAGGATTCCTCGTTAATCTACAGCTGTGACAGCACAACACTCAGCCAGAGGGATCTGGAACAGGGATGTTAGATTCTTACAGAGCTCAATGTAAACTTAGAAAAGTAACTCAGAGGCTCCAAACCCCCTACTGATAATTAGGAGGGATTCAGAAGCACCTAGCAGATTGTCCTGTTTAATCTCAACAGGGCTGGGAGGTGTGCCTGTGCCATCTTCCTTGTTTTCTGAAAGCAGAGTGGATGCAGACAGGCAGGAGGTGAGACCACAGCACCCTCAGATGTTACACTTCAGTGTAAGTCTTGAGGAGAGGTGGCTCCTCTTTATATTCCCCAAATCCTCTTTTGAAAGCACAGGGATCACCACTCACTATATATGGAGTCAGGATGATGCGAAAAATCTCCCCTGAAGCTGACACAGCAGCCTACGAGCAAAGCCCAAAGCAAACAAGAACTGGCTCTGGGTGTTAAGATTCACAACAGGCAGCACTGCCTGTCACTTCACCTTCCTCTCAGGTTACTTCTTGATAAGATTATCTCCTGTCACAGTGCAGCTCTGTGCCTACTGGACTTGCAAATGGTTCTGAGATCCTTTTACAAAAAGTGCTGGGGAAAAAAAAAATTCTGTGCTGAAAATGAGAGGGGTTCACATGGCAGCAGATATGGCCCTGTGTGGGTGCTGCCACTGTCTGGATTGGTGTGGACCTGCACACGGGAGTCTCTTGTCTGCACAAAGCTGTAAATTCACCTCGGATCAGCCATGGAAACACAGTGGCCCTCTAACAGCATTTAATCCATACAATGCAAAGCCTTCAGGAGCTGGGAAAAAAAAAAAAACCAACCTTATGCCTAGCCAGCTACTCAAGGCAGCTGGGAGCCACTTCTCCACATTTTTAATAAAAGAGAAACATTCTCTTAAATTAAAGAGGTGTTTAGCTAACTCTTACACAGAGATGAAACCAAACAGACCACAGGCTCACAGGAAAAATGAGACTGCATTCATCATTTCCATGGCCAGCCAGAGTGCTGAGATATATTTAGCTTGTAGCTGAAGCATGGTTAGATATTCAGTCTTGTATCTGCATCTTGTGCTGATGGTGAAAAGGTGACTAGATCTAAACTGACATCTGAGGCAATCACACATTAGCAACTGCACAGAAAAAAAAAGAATCACATTTTCAGACTGGTTTTGAACTAACCCACCCCTATTCTTTGATAGTCTTTGTTCCTTCTAAAGACATTCTTTTCCCTAAAGTAATTTTTAGGTGAAATTAAAGTAGCTGTACAACTTTTTTTCTGCAAAGAGCAAGGAGATGCACCTAAAGCTTGAGAAATGTAGCATTCCTAAAGCCAGGTGTGGGCTGGGAATCATCATTCATGACAGTTGTGATTTTAAATAAATCCTTCCTTTTTTTGGCATAAAAATTGCTAAGCAGGGGTAAGGAAGTGGGAGGGCTCTGATTCACAAAAATGATGGCTTACTTTCTGTAATTTTCTTCTTGTCATTTGGAACAAGGAGGTACATAATAACATCTGACACTTCTGTAGAGCTTTCCAAGTGAGATTCTTGAATCATTTTGCAAATATGAAAGCCTTAGCTCAGCCAGGAAATGTTGCTTTCCTTTCAGATAAGAGGCTATGGTAGGTACTTCTAACCCCACACAGCACAGGCTAGATTTTCAGAGGGGTTGCAATCTTAAAGGAGTATATTGCCAGAAAAAAAGGTCTTGCTCTTGTCCTCTCTCTCCGAGCTTCAATCATTCAAGAAAAAGGCCTCTAAACCCCATTAAATTTTAGGAAATCACATTGCTGAACTGACCAAGTTTGTTCACAGTCCATTGCTATTGACAGTTCAGAGGAGCTCTGCTTGTTGCCAAGGAAAAAGCAATTCCCATCTACCAGTGGTATTTGGTCTTGGAATTTTACAGCCAGTTTAGGCCTCTTCTGTGCCCTCCTGGATTCATAATGGACTGAGGCACACACAAGCCAATTTATGAGACCTTCCAAAAAGCTGCAAGTAAGAGTGGCCTAAAAACACCTGTGCTGCTTTGAAAACGTAATGGTTTGTGTCTAGTCTCCCCCTTCCCATACAAAAGCTTTAGGATATGAAGCCCACTTTTCCTACATGCAAAATTTCTTTCATTATTTGGAACACTGAAAACTCATAGCAGCTGCTCCACTTGCACTAGCATGAGTTAAAACTACTCACAATGTTCAACCACTTAGTTGTCATGAAGAGCAGAAAAAAGTGATACATGACAAATCTAAAACTCATTGCAAATAATTAATCATTACAAAGATTGACCATGACTCAGCTTATCGCTCTGAATGCTGCCTCTATGGGGGATTATTTTGTCAGAAAAGAAATAAGCTGCTGCAGCACAATAAAAATTCTCCCAGTAGTCTGATGAGACATTAAGTTGAAGGCTGTAGAAAATTAGTTTGGTCCTCTAAAGCAGAGTCAGCCTTACAGGATCTTCTATCTAACTGCTCTGGCAATGCAGGTCTGCTGCCTAAGCTAGGGTAAAGCTCTATTCCCCACGCTCTTTCCAGTGTGTATCTCAACTTCCTGGTATCATAGTGCTAATTTCCACTCTCCTTCACCTCAAGGTTAACTGCTGAGTACCAGGAATCAGTTGTCCTTCATATGCCTGCTAGGTCACAGCTACTTTTGTAACAGCCTAACATAAAAAGGACACATTGGGGGACTGCATAAGAAATAAAAAAGAAATGAGTGCTGCTTACAGCTTGGACTGTTCAGCTGGCTTGGCAGAGGAAGTGGACAGTCAGTGACAGCCAGCTTGGCATTTTACATCTGTGAAATGGTTCCAAACCACAAGCATGCTTAGCTAAGTGAGCTGAGAGCAGAGATGTGTATGTGTGACACATAACCTTATGTTATGTTGGACTCCATGTGCCCAAATCCACCCAGAAGCCGAACAGTCCGGAGCTTAGCTGGCACTGGAGTGGGTGATGACCCAAGCATTTGTGACACATAACCTTATGTTATGTTGGACTCCATG
The DNA here is from genome assembly GCA_013399775.1 of Semnornis frantzii. NCBI lineage: Eukaryota > Metazoa > Chordata > Aves > Piciformes > Ramphastidae > Semnornis > Semnornis frantzii. The sequence continues at coordinate 15,758 of VWYK01017129.1, read as the reverse complement.
TGCCCAAATCCACCCAGAAGCCGAACAGTCCGGAGCTTAGCTGGCACTGGAGTGGGTGATGACCCAAGCATTTGGGTGTTGCAACCTTAAACCCAGCATCTGCTGCTGAATAGGAGATGAACGTCAGATGCCAGAAATCAAATGGTGGGAAGGTTTTCAAACAAGTCCGTTCTGGTTCCTGAGCTGATTAACAGGAATAATTAAATGGATATGTAAAAGAAAAAAAAAAAATTAAATATATATACAGGCTTAATACACCTTCTACATACCAGACTGGAAAAGGTGTGGGTTTTTTTAACAGACGACCAAAACCCCATCCCAAACCTCTTAGCCAGAAAATTTCAGTTAAGGCTGAAGTTGAAGTTTTCTCTTCTGTGTGGAAGAGGAAACAAAGGATGTTCTTTTTTTCTGAAGTCTTCCTGCAAAAGGCTCTAACAGTAACAATTCTGGCAGTTTAAAATACTGCCATTTAAAAGGCAACCTCCAAAGAGCCTTCCTTATTGCCAAGTGAAATATCTGGGAAGAAAGCTCTGTCCTACTCCTCATATGCTTCACTGATACTACAGAAGTCAAGTAAACATCTAAAGGCCATTAAATCTTGTGGACTTTTCAGCATTCAAAGATGCATCTTTTAATTTTTTTTTTCTAAGGTGACTCAAAAAAATACTGAAATTCCTTCCAGCTGCCTTGAGAAATAAAAAAGGGAATTTTTACTAAAAGACCCAGGTAAAAAAGGTACAAAGTACTGAATCCTTCAGTGCTTTACTCTAAAGCTTTCTTAACATGAATGTTTGTGATCACATCATGGAATCACTGTTGGTAAAGATCTTCAAGATCATTGAGTCTAACCACGGCCACTACTACACCACATCCCTGAGCATAGAAAGCCAATGGATAAAAATTTCTACACCACAAAGGGCTTGGAGAGAGCATCACTGCATCTGCCCCGAGCTGTACGTTCCTCTGGCTAAGAGAACACAAAGCCAGACAGGCACCCTGAGTCTGGCCACCTTCCTATAGCACATGGTTTGAGATACACAAGTGAGGTTTCTGCCTCACGTTCCAGGGGCCAGGATCTATCGGGCAGTCAGGAACAAATCCTGACGGATTGCTTACAGTCTGTGAACTAAGTGGCTGCATTTAACACACAGGAATGAGGGTTCAAAAGCAATCTAGAAGCCCACCAGGCTGTCCATCTACAACATTTCCTTGTCAGGTTATTTTTTCAGTAGGTGATTACATGAGAATATCTAAAATTCAGCTGTCTTAGAGAAAAATCAAAGCCATTCAGTTGCAAAGAGGATAGTTGCCAATAGTCTCTACAAATCTGCAACACTTACCCACCTGAGTCTGCACTGTCCATCTCGTTAGAACTTTAATGTAATGTGCTCATATTTAATTGAGAACGACAAGGGGGGAAAACAAGATGGAAGAGACTCAAGGTCATTAGACTCCTTTTTAAAAAAAAGGAATACCCATTGGAGGTCTTCTCCCCTATGGGCTGATCTGCATTGCATTTTACTTCCTGATCGCTTTGCCAGTAGAGCTGAGTCTTGACCTTCAATGCAGATGCACTGCCAGTCCTCTGCCAACTCTTAATTGTGCTGCCTCACAATACTTCTACCATTTGCACAAACAGAGACAAGTATGACAGCAGCAAGTTCATTTTCATTCCATAGCAGGATCTGAACTCTACCCTAAAAGGGTGAAAGGTGTCTGAATCAACCCATTACATTTCTCCCATCTCCTGACACCTCTTTAATTTCTTGTTTTAAAAGATGTTCCTAATTACATCTTTTGGGATTTGAACTGAAGCTTTCCTTGTAACAAAATCAAGTCACATTTCTTTTGACAGTCCAAGCATATACAGTAAGAAATCTTGTTAAAGGGCTTTTGCCATCAGAACATGGAGCCTTAAACTAGTCTCAAATATTAGAGTATGCAACCGATGATTATTACATGCAATAAAAGAAAAGCTACTGGGCAATTCATACTAAAACGTTTCATAAAGTAAATAGAGTTGAAGTGTTTAACAACTACAAAGACAACTTTTTTAGATGACCTGTGAGCACAGAAGAGCACAGTGCTTGCACATACAAGTGACACATGTATGAACTGGAATGAAAATGCACAGAACCCCACAGGATGGAGAGTGCAGCTGTGGAGGCTGCTGACATCTATGAGTGGGGAGATTAAAGGTGCAGGTGGAAAATGAGCACATATCTAGGGTGTGAGCAATGCTCTGAAGACCCTTCAGCCTCTCTGTCTCCCGACCATTTCTGATACAACTGTCATGCAGGTCTCCAGCTAAGGAGAAATTCAAAGAAATTCAACAAGGGCAAGTGGAGAGGCTCACACCTGGGAAAGAACAATCCCAGGTATCAGCACAGATTGGGGACTGACCTGCTGGAAGGCAGTGAAGGGGAAAAGGATCCGGGGGTCCTGGTGGATGGGAGGTTGATCACAAGCTAGCAGTGTGCTCTTGTGGCCAGGAGGGCCAATGCCATCCTGGGGTGTATTAGAAGGGCTGTGGTTAGTCGGTGGAGAGAGTTTCCCCTCCCCCTCTGCTCTGCCCTGGTGAGGCAACATCTGGAGTACTGTGTCCAGTTCTGGGCCCCCAGTTCAAGAAGGACCTCAGGGAACTGCTTGAGAGAGTCCAGTGCAGAGCCACAAAGATTATTAAGGGAATGGAACATCTCCTGAGGGATCTGGGGCTCTTCAGCCTGAAGAGGAGACTGAGAAGTGACCTCATTCATGGTCATAAATATGTAAAGGGTGAGTGCCAAGAGGATGGAGCCAGGCTCTGCTGGGTGATGCCCAATTACAGGACAAGGGGCAGTGGGTGGAAGTTGAGGCATAGGAAGCCTCGTGTAAACACGAGGAGGAATTTTTTCCCTGTGAGGGTGACAGAACCCTGGAACAGGCTGCCCAGGGGGGTTGTGGAGTCTCTCTCTCTGGAAATATTCAAAACCCTCCTGGATGTGTTCCTGTGTGATCTGGTATAGGTGATCCTGCTCTGGCAGGGGGGGTGAACGGGATGAGCTTTCGAGGTCCCTTCCAGCCCCTGACATTCTGTGATTCTGTAAGGGAGAATGAACAGGCAGAATTATTTACTAACAGTGAAACCTGAAAGTTAGCAAAAGAGCAGCTTGGGCTTTACAAGGCAGCTAGCTGGGAGAACAGATGGCACCTGGCCATCCACCAATTCCTAGGCAGGTCTCAAGTATTTTATTAACACTGAATTTCGAAGCAGCTTTGCATGAATGTATTTCTTCCTTTGTTCTTTGCTCTCGAAGGCCAGCTGTAAAAGTATTATCATTATAATTTATTTATTTTCTGGAAGAAAAAGGAAGTACAGACCAAACGAGAATTCTGCGTGGAAAAGTACCCAAGTTTTAGACTGAGAATTTTGAGCACAATTAAAATAGTCATAAAAATATAACAATAAAACTGCTTTCAGGTAGAAATACTCACAATGTACCACAGATCATTGGTTAGGAAATTTTTATCTACAAGGTGTCTGGTGACAAAAGTAATAACACAGTGCATGAAGTAAAAACTGCTTACTTGATTCAAACTCAGTCTTACCTGTTCCTGTTCCAGTTGGATCACCTCCTTGGATCTGCAGAATTAAAATTATGGGTTATCCGTATCTACATGAAAGATATTAAATACATAAAAGCCAGTTCTGCTCAGTGTTGTATAGAATCATAGAATGGTTTGAGTTGGAAGGGACCTCTCCAACTCCATCATCCAGTCCAATCCCCCTGCAGTCAGCATGGACCAGGGCTGCTCAGAGCCTTGTTGAGCCTCACCTTGAAGATCTCCAGGGATTGGGCCTCAAATACCTCCCTGGGCAATCTATTCCAGTGTTACATCACCCTCATGGTGCAGAACTTGCTCCTAACATCCAATCTAAATCTGCTCTTCTCAAACTTCAAACCACTGCCCCTTGTCCTATCACTTCAGGCCTTCAGAAACAGTCCTTCTGCAGCCTTCTTGTAGCTACTGGCAGGCTGCTTTAGGTCTACTTGGAGCCTTCTCTTCTCCAGGCTGAACCCCAGTTCCTTCAGCCTGTCCTAGTAGCAGAGGTGTTCCACTCCCTTGATCATTTTTGTGGCCCTCCTCTAGACTTGCCCCATCAGGTTCACATCCTTCCTGTCCTGAAGGCTCCAGAGGTGGACATAGTACCCCTGGTGAGGTCTCACCAGGGCAAGAGTAAAGTGGCAGAATCCCCTCTCTCCATCTGCTGGCCACACTTCTTCTGATGCGGCCCAGGCTGCCATTGGCCTTCTGGGCTGCAAGTGCACATAGTTGGCTCATCATGTCCAGCTTCTCATGTACCAGAACTCCCCAGTCCTTTTCTGCAGGGCTGCTTTCTATCACCTCATGCTCCAGGCTGTACTGGTAAAGAGCACTGTTCCGACCCAGGGGCAGAACCCTGCACTCGGTCACGTTAAAACTTCCTTTTGTTTCATGTTGACAAGTCAGTAACAAGGCAACCATTAGTACTTACCTGGAGGTTCTTTTACCAGTTGCAGTCATCTACATTACTTATCCCAGAGCAGAAAGCTTCATAAAACTGATTGGTCTCTTGTGGGTAAACAGTGAAAATGAACAGCCTCAAATGAGTTGAACAGGTCATCCTTTCTGCCAGATGCTGAGTCATCAGTTGCTTTTTAACTGATCATGCATTGCTTTTGGAACTGAAAATGCTTTCCATCTTCCTACCAATGCTCCCCATGAAAGGAAAGCACGAAATTAGGAAATACAGAGTATTTTCTGTATCTGAATTTCCCAGGATCTCCCTCACTATCTGCAGTAAGGAAAATCCTCAGGCAAAAGCAGCCTTTCAGCAACAAAATTAATCACTGTGCATACATACAGGATCTACAGAGAAAAGATTCTATATTCTAATGCCGGCAGAGGGAGTGTGATGTGATTTCATTTCAGAGCAACAGCACAAAAGCACAATTTGAATTGTGAGTTTAACAGTGAACTGAGCTATACAGTGCTGTCAAAAGAGAAAAAAAGTGTGGGGTTTTTTTTGTTTGTTTTTGTTTTTTTTAGGATAACAGGATGGAATAACATTCAGTGACATTCCCTGAAAGATGTACTCTGTCTCAGGATCAGGTTGTTAATTTTTCTGGAAGCAAGTTACAGGACAACTACAATATCCTAAACTGCCTGGATAGTATCTGTGTAAATAAAGACCTCTGGCTACCAATGTCAGTTTGCTGGTTCACTAGGTGCTCTTTAATTCCTTTACATAAAGGTCTGGGTACCTAGTCCTGGAGCACACTCAGGAAAGGGTGATCTGACAGTATCCAGGCTGAGGGAGCTGGGTTTGTTCAGCCTGGAGAAGAGGACACACTGGTGAGATGGAATAGTAGTCTGCCAGTGCCTGAAGGGGGCTATGAGAAGACTGACTCCAGAGGGACTGTTTGCAAAGGCTGCAGTGATAGGACAAGGGGCAGTGGTTTGAAATGAGAGAAAAGCAGATTTAGATTTGATGTGAGGAACAATTTCTTTACCATGAGGGTGGTGTAACACTGGAATAGGATGCCCAGGGAGGCGGTTGAGGCCCCATCCCTAGAGATCTTCAAGGTGAGGCTCAACAAGGCTCTGAGCAATCCAATATAGTGGAGGATGTCCCTGCTGACTGTAGGGGCTTTGGACTAGATGACCTTTGGAAGTCCCTTCCAACCCAAGCCATCCTATGATTAAAGTACCACAACCTGAAACAGAAATTAATTTGCTGTCTAAAGTTTCATCTCAATGGAATTTCAACAGGCCACAGAATTATTTACCCAAATGAGCATTTCTCTTTCTCCTTTTCTGTTCATTAACCACCCACCCACAGCTTGGGGAAGATAACGAGAGCCTTGCCAAGGCATGACTCCCAAAGGCTTTGTCTGGAACACCAGCAAAAGCAGTACCCTGTCCAGTGATGCTCCAAGTGACAATATTAGTCAGAGACAGTTGTTAGCAAGACTAGCAAGTACAAACGTAGCAAGTTAGGATCATCCCTGGTTTGACACTGTATTCATTATGCATCTACTACAAGTTGTCATGCATGGAGAAACTAAAACTGAATTAAGCTAAGTAAGTATTCTGAGGGCCTGATGTATCGTGCATTCCACAAGATTTGTTCAAGACTCACCACAAAGTTACGAATCGATCTGTGAAAAATTGTTCCATCATAATAGTTCTTCTTACACAACTTGATAAAGTTTTCACATGTTCGGGGTGTCTGAAATACAAGAAAGGAAGTTTTGATTAAGCAAAACCTTTAGACAAACTAAATTGGTCGCTGTTAACAACAACCGTTTTTCATCTGTGCCTTACAAAGAACCTATCAAGAAGCCGAGGAGGAATGAGTTTCTGTCTACAGGAAAAAACCTCCAACCATCTCTTTTGAAGTATACTGGAGAGACTCACAGAGTGTTAAATAAATTAAACCCAGACCTTCCAATTAGCACAAAGAAGTGTTGAACACGAGTTCAGGTAAGATGACCTCCCAGTAGACATAATGATGGTGAAAGGAGGCAGTCTCAGAGATGTTCTGGTAACTTATCGCAACATATCATAATCTGGTTCCAAAGGTGGACTTCAAGTACTGACAAAAGTTAATTTCCCAGAAAAAAGAATCTGGTTTCTCTCTTCCACCATTTTAAAGTGAGCACATTGAAGCTAAGAGAGAAATATTTGGTCCTCTTCATCACTTGGCACTAAGAATAGGACAGACCCCACAAGTCTGACCATAGGAAAAATAAAAAGACAATCTTGTTTTCCCAAACCTGCTGTCTCCATATTAACCTTCCACTGCACAGATTCAGATGTACAAATACAAACCCAGCCTGTTTCCTAGACCTGGACATGCTTTCCGCTTCCACTGTGGATTGTGTGCATAAATGTATTGCAGTCTTACAGAAGAAGATACCTAACTAACCTGAGTTGTTACAGGCCTTGAAAATATTCTTATTGTTGTATGTGCTTGCATGGGAAGCCCTAGTATGAGTCAAGATGTCTGCAAATGAACACACACAAGACTTGAAGTCTCTTTCTGAAAGACACTGATTCACTCTGCATTGGTGTGACATCATTCTTGGTCTGAGAGCTGCAGTGAGACAGAGTGAGACTGAGCCATGCCACCTGAAGTGACTTAAAAGCCAAAAACTAAATAAATAAGGCAAGTCTGATGAAGATCATTTAAGGATGACATAATCAGTGTCTCTTTCAAAACAGATCCATACAGAACTTCATTTTTCTGTGTTTTCTCATCTGAAACACAGCCATTCTCACCCTTCTTTATTGACACTGAAAAGTCTCTTAATTAGCCAAACAAATTCAACCTGCCATTATAAATTCTTTATAATGATCCCTTCTTAATTACTTTACACAGATAGAGATGACAGTTGTCAGGTGGGCCAGAACTGGGAAAACAAACAAATTCTAATGCAATCTTACCCCAGCTATTACTGAGTGATCAAGCATTAGAACAGGCTGCCCAGGGAGGTGGTGGAATCACCATTCCTGGATGTGTTTAAAGGACATTTAGACGCAGTACTTAGCCATACATTTCAGTGGTGAACGTGGTAAAGGAGGGTTAATGGTTGAGCCTGATGCTCTCAAGGGTCTTTTTCAATCTGAATGATTCTATGATCTCAGATTTCTTATGTAATTCATTACTGGGTTAAAATGGTAATAGTACCAGAATGGCTTTATGGTAGAATGCCACTGGGAAGTGTATTTCAGTAGCATCCCGAGGGCAACTTGTAAATAAATGTATTCCATAAAAGTTGTGTAAAGCAATAGGAGGTTTTCCTACAGTTTCCATTTTAGAGAAAAATTGACAATCTTTGTACATAACCTTTCAAGGAAAATTTGGCCCCTAAAGAATCATTTGTGCCGTGCATGTGTCCTTTATATGCCACAGCTGGAATACTGCGTCCAGTTTTGGGCTCATCGGTTCAAGAAGGATCTCAGAGAACTGCTTGGGAGAGTCCAGCACAGAGCCACAAATATGCTGAAAGGAGCAGAACATCTCCCTTGTGAGGACAGGCTGAGGGAGGTGGGGCTAGGAGCTTAGAGTACAGGAGCCTCGGGGGTGACCTCATTCACGTTGATAAAGACGTGCAGGGCAGCGTTGGGAGGATGGAGCCAGGCTGTGCTCAGGGATGGCCAATGATAGGGCGAGGAGCAATGGGTGCAAGCTGGAGCAGAGGAGGTGCCACGGAAACACATGGAAAAACTTTTTCACTGTGAGGATGACAGAGTCCTGACATGGGCTTCCCAGAGAGGTTGTGGAGTCTCTTTCTCTGGAGACATGCAAAACCTCCCTGGATGTGCTCCTGTGTGACCTGCCCTAGGTGGTCCTGCTCTGGCAGGGGGGTTGGATTTGATGATATTTGGAGGTCCCTTCCAACCCCTAACACTCAGAATCTGTGACAGCACCTGTTCAGCCTTCATCCCAATACAGTGCTATCAGTTATCATCAATGAAAAATGCCAGTAAGGATAAAAACGAGTTAAAAAAAAGAAAGAGTCCTTTACAAATCGGAAATACAATCAGCAGGTTTTAGCCCAAGGCACTTCATCTCCTGAGAGCCAAGGACTCTTTGGAGAGAGAGACACAGTTAATAACTTCTCTGGGGGGAATACAGCAGCCTGTAATTAATTTTTTAAGAAAAATGAAATCAGCAAAAGACTGAGCCCTCTAGGAATGCATACCAAACCAGCTAAAATTTGCACAGACTTGATAACCCAATACAGATTTCCTCTTTATTTTCAAAACAACATTTGTAAAATATACATCAAAAAAACTTGTTGTAGTAATGTATTTTTTATGCAGGACTTATGCTGACCCTTTCCTCTAAATGGTTTTCTAGTTGTTATTCCTTTTCCCAGAAACAAGCTTGTTTTCAAATGCAACTGCAGAAATATTTAGTCTACATGAAATAACAATTTCGCTGCAAGGTTTCCTTTAAATAATTGCCATCAAATTGGTTCCCATGGTCACCTAATGCATCAGACAGATACATTTGGCAGGTAAACAGCTCCTCAGCAACATTACCATTGCCTTTTATAGTGCTTCTTTTGGAGACACAAATAAAAAGGGGTGCATTCAATCAGTAATAGACCCCAGATTCGATCATGCACTTGATCTAGGTAGATTATTTGATCTATTCAAAGCAGTTAAAGCTCCCTCCTCGACGTCACTCTGGTGAGACTCCACCTGGACTACTGTGTCCAATTCTAGAACCTCCATTACAAGAAAGATCTGGAGGTGCTGGAACGTGTCCAGAGAAGGGCCACGAGGATGATGAGAGGGCTGGAGCTGCTCTGTTATGAGGACAGGCTGAGAGAGTTGGGGCTGTTCAGTCTGGAGAGGAGAAGGCTCTGAGGAAACCTTATTGTGGCCTTCCAGTATCTGAAGAGGGCCTACAGGAAAGCTGCTGAGGGATTTTTTAGGTTGTCAGGTAGTGATAGGACTTGAGGGAATGGAACAAAACTATAAGTAGGTAGATTCAGATTGGATGTTAGGAAGAAGTTCACCATGAGGGTGGTGAGACACTGCAATAGGTTGATCAGGGAGGTGGTGGAAGCCTCGTCTGTGGAGGTCTTTAAGGCCACGCCGGATGTGGCTCTGAGCAACTTGATCTAGTGTGAGGTGTCCCTGCCCATGGCTGGGGGGTTGGAACTGGATGATCCTTGATCCAGCACTGACTATTCTGTGATTCTATGATTCTTGCCAAACCTCACACTGCCAAACACATTTCAGGGACTTTTAAAAGCAGTATCTTGTCCAAAGTAGGACAAAAAGGCTTAGGTTTGTGGGGAAGGTGCAGGTCCTCAGTGTGGAGTTCCACTCTGTACCAACCATACAAACAAGGGAAGTCTTTGAAGTCTTTGTTACAACTACAAAGGCTGATGAGAAATAAATATAATCAAACCTGACTTCTATCTGAGTGTGAGATCTTGTGGGAGATGTCAGACTCTGAGTCTTGGAATGCAAAGCTGCCTACTCCTTCTGAAGCTTCCTTAACACCACTTCCCTCACACCATTCCTGGAGGAGGAGGGGATGGTCAAGGCCCTTGGAAATGCAGAAGGCACCACCAGCTTCTTGCTGCCTCATGATTGACGGTGGGCTCCAGGCTCTCTTTTTTACTTCTGGCTGTTCTTGTCTCAAACTGACCTGAACAGCTAGAGCTGACTTGCTGCCCTTTATTTGTTCAACAGGAAATATTTATATTGTTTTAACCTGCTGACTATGACTTAGGCTTATGTGCAAGAAAGTCCAGAGAAAAATGCCACCTTAATGTGTTAAAACGATCTGAAAGCCACCAGCGAAAAAGGTTCCATTTAAAATTTACTGCAATCTCTTCTCAGAAGGATGCAATGACAGTCCTGAGAAGTCAAATTTAGAAGTTGTTAAAGGCTTTTAGGCTTTGTCTCCACAGTGTGTGCTAGGACAGGCTTGACAAACTCTCCTTTTCTTCAGACAAGCTGGGACTGTGATGTCCTTCAACTTAAAACACTTTGCTTTCCAAAATAAAAACAGTTAAATAACTAACTAAATAATCTTATTTATATCCAAAATGAGTCTCCTGCCCCAGCTATGCTCATTTATTTTGTAGATGCCAGATAAGTGCCTTTCAACTGCTGAAAATTCACACCTAAGACAAGTGGTAGAATTTTGATAACTGGTTGGAGACAGGAATCCAGGAGAGGTCTTCTTATCCCAGAAGATGGCACAAATGCTTTGCTTGGCTCAAAGACGTGCACAGAGAACAGGGCAATGGTTTTCTGTTTATGTTTAGCTAACACACTCAGTAGGTAAGTTGGAAATAGCATGGAAATAGTAGCCCTAGCAGCACTTGGGCTACTAGGCCCAAACAAATTCCAGAACTGATGAGAGATTGCTACTTGGAATGCCCATGCAAACACAGCAAGTGAGCTCATGACTGCCTTTCAACACCTGAAGGATCCTACAGGAAGCTGCAGAGGGACTTTTCATAAGGGTGTCTAGCAGTAGGACAAGGGGGGATGGTTTTAAGGTGAGGGACAGTAGGTTTAGACTGGAGCTTTGGAAGAAGTTCTTCAGTACAAGAGTGGTGAGACTCTGGAATAGGGAAGTGATTACGCCCTTGTACTCGGCTCTGGTGAGGCCACACCTTGAGTATTGTGTTCAGTTTTGGGCACTGCAATACAAGACAGATGTGGAGGTGCTGGAGTGAGTGCAGGGAAGCTGGGGAAGGGCCTAGAGAATAAATCTTATGAGTGACTGAGGAGCTGGGGATGATTAGTCTGACAAAGAGGAGGCTGAGAGGAGACCTCATCACTGTCTATAGCTTACTGAAAGGACCTTGTGGAGAGGCTGCTGCTGATCTCTTCTCACAGGTAAACAGCGATAGAACAAGAGGGAATGGCCTCAAGCTGCAACTGGGTAGGTTTAGACTGGATAGTACAACAAAAAAAATGTTCCCAGCAAGAGTGGTCAGGTATTGGAATGAGCTGCCCAGGGAGGTGGTGGAATCACCAACCCTAGATGTGTTTAAAAGTGGATGTGGTGCTTGGGGATTTGGTTTAAGGTGAACCTTGCAGAGTAGGGATATTGTTGGGACTTGGTGATCCTGAGGGGCTTTTCCAACCTGAATGTTCCTGTGACTCTGTGAATAGGCTGCTCAGGGAGGTTGAGGATGTCTCCTCCCTGGGGTGTTCCAGGACAGGTTGGATGAGGGCTTGAGCAACTGAGTCTAATTGAGAGGTGGGGGCTGGATGATCTTGGAGGTCTCTTCCAATCTGGTTGATTCTATGATTCTATGACCTCTAAGGTCCTTTCCAACCTAAGCCAGTCTGTGATTCTCGCACCGATTGTGAAATCATTGTTGCAGGGAAAACACTGAAGAAAGGAATATACAATTTAGAAAACCAAAGCAAAACAGGAAAAAATACCCTGATGATAAAGTTCAAGAAGAAATGCAGATTTTATTTTGTTCCACTTCTAAGTATTAGCTGAGCCAATTTTAGTTTCATTTTGTCAGAAGTGGTGGCTCCAAACCAGTGAAAATTCATCTCTCTTGCTGCACCCTGAGACCTGAGAGGTAAGACTAATTAAGGCAGGTCACCACCTGCTTTCTCAGCTTGCAGCTCTCCTTCCTCATCAGTTAAAATGAGTCATTACATTTGTAAAATTTACCTTAACTCAGAATTTGTATTGGGCACCTGAAAAGCCACCCAGAGGTAGATGAAAAACCTGTGGCACTCCTGTTGCCAAGGTACAGGAGATGGGAAAGGAGTTGTTGCCATGACTACAAGGAAGAAGGCTTGACTATGTGAAGAGCTAATAATTTCAAAATGCTCCATCCCTGGGGGATCTGCATGAACCTCGAAGAGAAATTTCACACTAAGCATTCAGAAGCTGTCACTCGCATGTCTGTCTAATTTGCTTGTGTTAATTCCACTTCCCTTTCATTTCTTTTTGTCTCTAAATGAGATTAACTGTAGTAGATGCACTAAATGAGGCAGCCTTGATATGTGCTCATTAGCCCGATGTTTCAAAGCAGAAATAATCTGAAACAATGAAAAGCTCATTCCTCACAAATTAAAATGGTATTCTGTAGCCTTCATCTTATCACACAGATGCCAGAAGAGGTGTAACTAGTGATGGAAATTTCTAAAGCTTCAAATGATGCCTGCAACTTTTTTAACATAGATTTTTAACATGAAAGGCGGATTTTGTTTTGCTTTAGTCTATTTACATACTTTTTTTTTTTTTTTTTTACACAGAGCATTTTCATTCTTGTAATTATTACTTCTAGCAACTCTTCTAATGTACAAGCCCATAAAGAGGTGATTTAATAAGGTTTAAACTCCCTTCACAGAATCACAGAGTGTCAGGGGCTGGAAGAGACCTTGAAAGCTCACCCAGTCCAACCCCCTCTGCCGGAGCAGGACCACCTATACCAGATCATACAGGAACACATCCAGGTGGGTTTTGAATATCTCCAGAGAGGGAGATATATTCCCCATCCCTTTCAATCTGCAACCCATGTAGCCCACCCATGTCACAGGAAAGAAGATGCCCCAATAAAAGCTTGGTCAGAGGCAAGTGGAATGGAGTGGTTTCAGAAATCATCATTTATTGGGTGCTAATGTCTGTTCCCTCCACTGAGTCATGGAAAGAAACTGGACAGATGAATGCTTCTGGAGTATTTCAGTGTGTAATACTGTACTAGAAGGTGATCTGAGCTACCCTGCTTCACTGTGCACTGACTAGGAGCCAACTCCATTTGTTTCAGAGCAAAAGGGCCAAGAAAATCCCAAACTCCACAAAACCCACTGCAAAAGCATAGGGAGAATTTCACTGTGGGAAGCCCATGACATTTCCTACAGGAGAAACATTTACTATAGACCTGAACATCACCTCCTGCTAGCTCCACTTCCCTGATAACAGTTCCCCTATGTGCAAGGGGAGGTGAGCCAACGGCAGGTTCTGGGGCAGCCTATGGTGGTTCAGTTCAGAAAAGACACAGTTCACAGAAGGGACACCACTCTTAAATGTGTTGGGGTGAGTTTGAGATTTGTGATCACAAGAGCATGGTTCCAGTGAGTAAGCACTGGGAGACAGGAAAAAAATAAAAATCGCTGTGGGGTAAAACACTTGGCCAGATGAGTAAAAAGGAATCAGAATGATTCTGTGTGTGGCCAGATGTGCCACAGGTAAGAGATTGCTGACTTGATAACAAACATTTGTCTGTGTTGCTAACTCAAAGCTTCAAAGTTGCTTAGAACAAAGAGCAGAATTATTGCATTCTCGTTGCACAGAACCCCACTATAATTTAATTAGCTGTTTAGCAAAGATTTCCAGCAGACAGCTAAATTTCACTTTTCAAAGGCATTTCTTCTGCAGTACTGCCATGAAAGTTGCTAACCCAAAACTTTTCCAAAGCCTAAGCAAGATGTTCAGCTTAAATAAGATGCCAACAAAAAATTACACACTCTAGTCTTACTTTTCACTTTTTTGCAAATATAGGGATGATCAATCAGTTTAGCTGAGCACAATTCAAGTTAAACAAGGCAGCTAACTCATTCCTCTAATTTGCCAGTGTTAACTATTACCTTTCTAGAGGCAGAGTCGTTATCCCTAGCCACCCACAGCCATTACTTTTCCTCCATCATTTATTTATTGCAGTGGAAGAAAAGAAAAGAGTTATCTCCCCTCCCTCAAATTTTTCAGTCACAGAGGGTTGAGGAGCTTGCCAGACAGGGCTGGGTGCTGATGAGGATGGGGCCAGCAGGCACGACATAGCCCTCTGCCCTGGTGAGACCTAATCTGTCATACTGCACTTAGTTTTGGGCTCCCCAGTTCAGGAGGGACAGGGATCTACTTGAAAGAGTCCAAGGGAGGGCTGCAAAGATGATGAAGGGGTTGGAGCTGAGAGACCTGGTCTGGTGAAGAGAAGACTTAGAGGGCATCTAATCAATGTTTATAAATATCTGAGGGCTGGGGGTCAAGAGGGAGGGGACAAACTCTTCTCAGTTGTGCCCTGTCACAGGACAAGGGGTAATGGGTATAAACTACAGCACAGGAAGTTCCACCTCAACATAAAGAAGAGCTTCTTTACTGTAAGGATCATGGAGCACTGGAACAGGCTGCCCAAAGAGGCTGTGGAGTCTCCTTCTCTCGAGTCTTTCAAGACCTTTCTGGATGCATTCCTGCGGGACCTGCACTAGATTCTCTGGTCCTACTCTGGCAGGGGGGTTGGACTTGATGATCTATGGGAAGCCCCTTCCAAACCCTAGCATCCTGTGATCCTGTGACCAGTGGGTACAGTCTAAATGAAGGCACAGCTTTAACTACTTGAGCAACCTCTAGCAGCTGTAAACTTGGAGTATCCCAGATCCCACAATGGCTTCCTGGCATTTTGTCAGTCCGCAACTGACTGCACATAAATTCTACCTTTTCAGAAGATGCAATCATTCCCACAGCAGACAGCAAAGGTCTGGTAGCTGTCAGCTTCCCAAGGTCATCCTGCTCTCATCAGAGAAGCCAAGGTACAAACATGTCAGAGAAAGATGAAGAGCAGCAGCTGTGCAGCTCCAAAACACCCCCCTTTCTCTGGTTTGGGATCCCTAAGTGGCAGACACAGCTGGTAAGGGATGCCTGCACTGTCAAATGTCACCTAAACAAGTGGCACAATCCAGTAACAAACGATTCCTTCCCCAGAACCAGCTTTTCAGAGAGGCTGGGGAGGCAGAAAGGTCCAAACGCGCAAAAAGCCTTCCCACCCAGTCTACTCAACACCAAAGGCTGCCAAGAAACCATGCAGAGATGGACAAGAGTTGGAAGCCCCACAGTGCAGAGCCAGGTTCACAGAGAGGTGGCTGAGCACGTTCCTCAATCCCACACCGAATATTCCATTCAGGCATGAGCAGTGGGGAACACTAGGGACTTCCATTACCCCTTCAGTGGCACATAAGAGCACTGAGGACAAGCACACAATAGCAGCATCCAGATGAGTCATTTCTTACTACCATTTCATATCAACATGTTTTTCCTTTCTCAAGCATGGGTGTTATGCCCCCCAAATTAAAAATATTTAAGCTATTAGTTTCAGAATAACCTAGAAGTGACCTGCTGGTCAATATGGCTGTGCAGAGCCATTCCACTCCCAATAACAAAGAAGCATCTCAAGTTAAAAGCATGCCAAGAAATAACAAACATTTTTATCCAGTTGTTCTCCCACTGGAAA
>VWYK01017123.1:0-16948 GCA_013399775.1 Semnornis frantzii | reverse complement strand
AAAGTGCTACCTCTTTATCCATGTCAGCCGACTGTACTTCNAATCATAAAATGGTGACAACTTTATTACGAAGCATACACCATTTTATACACTCTTGATAACCAGACCTGTAAATTGCATGCTGATAGGTTAAAGCCTAAACAATCACATTTGCATGGTGCACCCACTTGCAGCTTCTTACTAAAGTTTGCTAAAGTTTGCTTATCTTTATGTTCTTATCCTGCCCAGTTAGCAAGGACACAGTAATCTTGCTGACACCCTTATTTTGAGCTGTGCGGCATCTTTCTGAATAGGAGTCATTCTTCTGGCCCACCAGCTGCATAAAGTTAGAATGGCATCTTTCTGCTAGCCATTCCCCAACAGTTACTTGGGGTTTTTTTTGGTTTTTTCTGCTGCTGTAGCTGCGATTTATCCATATTTCTTGTGATGACTCTTTGTCACCTCTTAATGTGATGGTTAACAAACTGTATAGCTGGTACCATGTATCTTAGTGTTCTCTAGCTTATTCAGCTTGGCATGGTGGTCTGGGCTTTTGATTGAGCCTCAGGTTAGACTGAGAGAATTTCTGTGACTGCGTTTTTGCAGAGTAGTTTTTAAAAGCAAGTTACACAAGGCCTATTGCACTTCAGTTCCTGTATGTTGCAGGAGGCATGGGGGGAGTGAAAGGCACTATAGAGTTAGTACAGTTTGAAACAATGGAGAGCTCCTCTGGTGTAATCACAAGACCAAAGCATCTTCATGAATTGTGGACCTAAGAACACACCGAACTTGTGCAAGGCATTTGATGCTGCCCCACATGATGTCCTTGTCTATAAATTGGAGACACATGGATTTGACAGATGGACCACTCAGTGGGTAAGGAATTGGCTAGATGGGTGCCCTCAAAACATTTGTGGTCAAGGGCTCAGTGTTCAAATGGTGACTGGTAATCAGTGGTGCTGTCTTTGCGAGCAACATGGACAATGGGATCAAGGCACCCTCAGTAAGCTGTATACTGTGACTGACAGGCAGGAGAGAAGGGATGCCATCCAGAGGGACCTTGGCAGCCTGAAGAGGTGGTCTAGCCCAATATGAAGTTCAAAAAGGTCAAGTACAAGATCCTGCATCTGAGTCGAAAGCAATCACAAGCACAAATACAGGTTGGGCAATGAATGTTTTGAGAGCAGCCCTGTGGAGGAGGACTTGGGGATGTTGGTGGATGAAAAATGGAATATGAGCCAGCAATGTGTGCTCAGAAAGCCATCCACAGCCACATCTAAAGAAGTGCTACTAGCAGGTCAAGGAAGGTGATTATTCATTTCTGCTCTACTTTGGTGAGACCCCACCTTGCTACCCTGTTCCGCTCTGGATTCTCCAGCATTTAAAAAAAAAAGAGACAAAAAACCAAAAACAAACANAAAAAAAAGAGACAAAAAAACAAAAACAAACATACTTGAGTGAGTCCAAAAGAAGGCCATGAAGATGACTGAGAGCTAGAGCTGCTCCCTTACAAGGACAGGCTGAGAGAGGTTATATCTCTTCAGCCTGGAGAAGGCTCCAGGGAGACCTTAGAGCAGCCTTTCAGTACCTGAAAGCAGCTACAAGAGAACTGGGGAGGGACTTCTTATTATAGTGATATACATGTATGGGGCAGCAGTTTCAAACTGGAGGAGGGTAGATTTAAATTAGGTACTGAGAAGAAATTCTTTTCCGTGAGGGTGATGAGAAGCTGAAATAGGTTGCCCAGGGAGGTTGTGGATGCCCTCTCCCTGGAGGTCTTCCAGGCCAGGATGGATGAGACTGTGCAACCTAGTCTAGTGGAAGGAGTCCCTGCCTATGTCAGGGGGCTTGGAACCAGATGTTCTCTAAGGTCCCAACCCAAACCATTTTGTGATTCCGTATTAGCTACCTGCAATTTTCTCCACTTCAGGGGACCCTCAGTGTAAAACCACCTTAAACCAACTACAATACAGTGTTTAAGTGAGCACTCCACTCACTGATACACCCATTCTTCTGAAGAAAGTAGAACTTAACAGTTCTGTAGACTGGTATCTGTCAAGTGGAGCTTTGTGGAATGCAACAATTATCACAGAAAGTGGCAGGTTGTGTTCATTTTTCAGAGTGGATTGGTTTTAATTGCACGTTATTAATCTATGTTGTTAATGCCTTAATTTAGGCAATTTTTGTGAGCTGCTAAATCTGATATTTGTTTAAGCTACTTAAAACCTGTGTGAGTGATCCCAGGGAATGCTGCTTCAAGGTTTTCCATAGCAGTGAGAGGACAGCAGTCCCTTTATCAGGTTGGAACTAAGGTGGTTTGGTTTGTTTTGCAAATTAGAGATAAGATTACTCTGTCTAGCAGAACAGCACTAGTATTAGGAGGAGTAATCAGTAAAACATGCTGCATAGTTTTGGGGCTTGACCTAGGAATAAAATGTATAGCTGAAGAGGCTCCTGAAAATGTTCTCTTCTCAGAGATTAAATAGAGAATGGTTGTGTGATGCTGGAGAAATTATAGAATTATTTCTGAAGGAAAACAATGAGCAAACCATTAATAAATGTTACAAATATAGAAGTATGTTAATTTTAAATCCCTTTGCTGTTACCTTTCCACCCCAGTAACTAATGTCAGCAGAGCATTATTTCTGTATGCTACGTGTTTAATTTAAAAGTTGTAGTAAAGCTCATGCAAATTATGCCAATTGTGCAATGTTTTGATAAGCATGTAAATGCGGGTTGGGGATACTCAGGTGGTTGATGCTAGTGATGCTAGTGAACTAAAGCATGCTAGTGGGATTCACAGTTCGGAGAGTTAAAACTGACTGAATCCCTAACATGGTGAAACAGGTGACCTTTAAAGACTGAAAAGCATGTTAACTCAGTACAAGAGCTGCCTTAACATCAGATTTGACAATGCCATGGTCAAAAGAAAAATACTTTTAAGAAACTCCCACCAAAAAACCCCAGGTTTTCCTCATGCTGTATTAAAATTTATTTATAGAAGTGACTGTTTCTTGCAGCTTGAAGTGTGAAGTCCTGGCAATGTTAGATGGTCTTAGGGGTTGCTGTGATGAGTGTAAGTAAATAATTAGTTTGTGTTCATTCCTCCTAGTAGCACATCTTTTTCCCCTTGATTTTAAGTTTCCTTTTTTCCTTTCAGCAGACTTCAGTGGCTTGCCAATAAAGCCATAGTTATCTAGCTCATTAACACCTGGTTTGCTCATGTAACTGCAAAGTATGTGTTCTGTAAGTTCATCATGCCCTGAAATCAGAAGCAAAAGCATGTGGTTATTACTCAGTGACCTTTTGGAAATGATGTTCATGAGCTGTCTTTCAGCTGGTTCGAGTTTCTGGAGCCAATGCTGCCAGGCTGCTAGTGCAGGACAGGGTTTTGTTTGGTCATGAAGGGGAGAAACATTTCTCAGACCAGTGCTGAAGTAGCTTGTCGGAGCTTTAAAAGTATTGAACTTCTGAAAGGTGTCATCTGTGCTATCACATTGCAGATATGCCATTTAAGCAGACCTCTTCTGTTGCGGTAGCAGGGGCTGTGATTGGAGCAGTCCTTGCTCTCTTTATCATTACCATCTTTGTGACAGTGCTGCTGACTCCGCGGAAGAAAAGACCATCCTATCTTGACAAAGTGTGAGTACCTGTTGGGTGGGTTTGGTTTCAGTTTGGTCGGCTTGATTGTTTCAATTAAAAGCTTGTTCTAGGCAGGAATTTAAATGTTGGAGTTCCCTCAGCAGCTGTTCAGCTGCCAATTTCACAATATTACAAATGTGAAACCGCTTGTGTTTCTGGAAAAGAAACAGAGGAACTAAGAGCAACTTCAGGGATGATACAATTCTTTCTCTCTTCAGAAGTTATTTTAAAAGAACAGCTTGTCGATTGAACCGGAGGGCAGGCGAGAGGCTCAGCCTTGACAGATGCCGCAGACTGATAGTTTACCTGTAGGTCTAACAGGAGAACAAAGAAGCCATGCTCCGCAGAAGTGAGGGTCCGCTGAGATTTATCCTGAGATGTGTAAAATGAATCAAGCACCCGCAGGCATGTGCTTAGAAATAACTGACTCTAAGTGCTTTCTGGAAGGCTGGTTGTTTCCTCAAGTCTCTGGCACAGATGTGATTTACTTTTTTAAGCAACCAATATGGTCAAACAAGAACAAGCAAACAAAAAGTCTGAAAGGATTTTGTCAGTTCAAGGGGATGTTGTCTAGACTCTGTTTGGAATATGCATCCAAAGCGATGATGGCTTGGAATATCTGTAAATACAAGTTTTTTCACACATACTGTATACAGTTAACAGTTTGAATGAGAAATTAAAATGTCTGTCATGTCTGGATATACTTAATGAGGTGCAGAATAAAATAGAGAGCTTATCATAAAATAAGGATTAGCATTTGCCTCTATTGAGCTAGCAAGATGAGTCATTTCTTCACAGTGTAGTTCCTAACATGGTTAGAAGTATTGTTTTCTTGTTTTGCTTTTAATTTCTGTACCAGAAGCACATTTGTATGAATAGTCTTAAACAGTAAGTGTTCTATAACTATTTACTTTCACTGAGTGTTAAAATAGAGAAACCTTACATGTACTGACTGTAAAGCTTTCTTAAGGGCTTTTCAGAGAAATGATGTAGTAGCAACTGTGGCTCCAAGTGTACCTTATCACCTGGAAATGATGATAGATACCAGTAGCCTCTAATCCTA
The DNA here is from genome assembly GCA_013399775.1 of Semnornis frantzii. Classification (NCBI taxonomy): domain Eukaryota; kingdom Metazoa; phylum Chordata; class Aves; order Piciformes; family Ramphastidae; genus Semnornis; species Semnornis frantzii. The sequence goes on along the minus strand of VWYK01017123.1, from coordinate 12,264 downwards.
CTTAGAGTGTGTGTGGACAGTCTACTTAACACTTGATAGGATAAATAAGTGATAAATAACAAATTGCAGGCGGTGCTTTTCGACAGGCAGTGTGTGACTGAATTATTGCCAGTGGTGGATGTTAGCACTGCAATATTTCACGTGTGTCATTGATGACTGAAAGTGATGTATCCCTGAATGTTGAGTGTTGGATGATTTTGCAGCTAACATAAAAATATGTCTGGCCATTCAACAGGACTTCACAACACAGCATGTTGTATTTCATTCTTTACTACAGGATTGATCTTCCACCCACTCATAAACCATCCTCGTGTGAGGAGAGAGCATTCTCTGTGCCACAGAAAGAAGCTATGCTTCAGGTAAGTGTTCATGAGGAGCTTAAAATGAGGTAGAAAAGTGTGAGCTACCCCCTTTTATTATGCTAGTTTAGTCAGATTTTGCTTCTCCAGCAATGACTGGCTTGCAGCCAAGAGGTTTCTCAACACATGTGATACCTAAATCTTATATCTTTGGTGTCAAAGTAATCCTTAGAGGTCAGGAAACTGGCAAATGGATCTCTTTTGTATTAATAGTGTTTAACAGACTGCTCCTCTTGGAGCAGAAAAAGCTCTAGCTGAATTTCTGCAATGAGAGAAGTACATAGCTTTATAGAACAATCATCACAGAGGGGGTCAAACAGCCTCAAGCTGTGACTGAGCAGGTGTAGACTGGACACTAGAAAAAAAATGTTCAGCCATTGGATTGAGCTGCCCAGGGAAGTGGAGTCATCAACCCTGAATGTATTTCAAGGTCATTTGGATGTGGTGCTTGGGGATATGGTTTAGGGGTGAACCTCGTAGAATAGGGTTATCAGTTGGCCTTGGTGATCCCGGGGGGTCGCCTCCAACCTGAACACTTCTGTGATTCTGTGAAGTGTAATTGCTAAGCCTAGACTTCAGAAGCAGCACCTTGCATACTAGCAACAGCAGCCATTCTTTTAAGCTGATACGCTTTGAATGATGGAATTTGGGCTTTGGTGTGGCTGATTTTACCAAAGTATGGGTTTGATTCCCAGTGCAAATCACTAAATCACTTCTAAATGCTCGTAGTTATATACCTTGTAATTTTACCTCGTTTGCTGAGTATACCAGCAACAAAATACTATCAGTTCTTTGAATACCTGACTCTCTAGTGCTTTCAGGGATTTCTGGTGTATATAAAATAAGTTGGTCTGATTTTTAGATTATGGCTTGCATTAAAGAAAATATTAATCTTGCCTGTCAGTGAGAAGTGGACTGCAATTGTTCTGAATGAGATTTTTGTATAAAGAATGTGATTCTAACCCCTTATGTGCTGTCCTGTGAGACCGAGGTAATTCAGGCAGTAATTTCTTTATGGCCACTGCTGGTTTTCCAATGCTCTGATGTACCTTTGCAGCTTTAAGGATCCACAGAAGCCTTTTTTTTTTTTTTTTTTTGTGATAGGGAGACGTCCCAGTGGAAAAAACCTTCACCTACCTTTGGGATGCCTTTTGATGGAGTCATAGCAATGCTGAACATGTACTTGTCAGTTGTCCTCAAGCAGTTGCTGGCTACCAAAGTTCACCAAATAGGAGTTGCCAATACAAGCTTTCCCCTCTCTCATATAAGTAATGCATGGAAAGAATTCCCTGTTTACAAACATTGCATTGCCTAATACCTGCTGCTGCTGCTAAACAAAGGAGAACCTTTTTTCTGTAACATTCTCCTTTGTTACTTTTAGCAGCAGCCTGGTTAATGTTAGGAAGGTGTAAAACGTTTCATTGGCAAAAAGCATGAGAGATTTTTGTCTTCATATCTGGAAGCTGGCATCACAGCAGAGTGACATGACAAGCACTGCTTTTCTGTGCCCAGGCTGGGCATCTTGTGCTGTCTGTCACCACAGTGCTCCAGCAGTACAGTGCTGGTTAATCATGCTTCTGTTAATGTTCCTTTTGCTTTATATTTTATGGTAAAATATTATCTTATAGACACAGAAACAGTATTTGTTCATCTGTGGTGCTGCTAGATGGCAAAGTGACAACAAAAAGACATGCAATTACTTATTCTTTACCTGAAGGGGGCCTGCAAGAAAGCTGGGGAGGGAATTTTTTACAAGGGTTGTAGTGATAGGATGAGGGGGGAATGGATTGAATCTTGAGAAGAACAGATTTATACTGGTTATTAATAAATTCTTTACCTTGAGGGTGGTGAGACCCTGAACAGATTGTGCAGGGAAGTGATGGATGTCCCTTCCCCGGAGGTGATCAAGGCCAGGTTGGATGGGGCCTTGGGTAAGGTGGTGTAGTGGAAGGGGTCCCTGCCCATGGCAGAGGAGCTGAAACTAGATGATCTTTGAAGTCACTTCCAACCCAAACCATTGTATGAATCCTGTACAGGGCATACCTTATTGTTTTCCACTTCAGAATTCTGCTGCTTTTGAATTCTTCCTTGGGTTTGCTTACTATGGCTTCTATCAGTGCATACTTAAGACCAAAGAAAAGTTGAAACTCACAGCAGTCCTCGTTGAACATACAATAAAATGTTTTATCTACATATATTTTGTAAAGACAGACCCTAAAGAGACAGAATGGAATGCTCATTTCCCTCACACTGGGTAAATACCGTTTTAAGCTGTTTTGTGAAAGGGAGGAAAGATTATTTCTTTCAGCCTAGATGTTAACTGTGCTTTATGCAAAAATAAAGGATGTTTGCATAACAGTTACTGCACCTGTTCTTTTTCCCTTATGTGGAACTCCGAAACTGTAAGCACTTCAGCTGCAGGCTGTATTGCTAGCTGATACTGCCTGTAATCAATGTGTACTGTTATGCCCGAGGGAAGAACTTCTGTGTTATCTAATAGAAATAAGTGTCAGAATGCTGCCTTTTAGCCAGGAGGTGACTGGTGGTGATGGTTTGGTGTAACAAGCCAACACTTGGATAGCTGTGTGAGAGATAAAAGCAGCGCATTAGCAGCCTGTCTTGTCCTGTTTGACTAAAAGTCTGGGCTTGCCATGCAATTTCTGTTCCAAATGCTCACTGAACTGCATTGTCTGGTCCTAAATGAGAAGCATGTTGGTGAGCCTCGCCAGATATTTCAGGTGTAAGCTTCTGATGTACAGTACATTGAATCTGACCATGAATTGCTATTGACAACCTCAGTGGAAGTACCTGCTGTGAATCTGAAGTGTAAGAACAGACCTGAAATTGTTTTGGATGCACGACAGAATTTTTTGAATAGTGTATAATATGTGGTGCAAAATTATTTTAAGAGGATGTGATTTTTCATGCAGCATGAGCACCTGACTTGATCTCCAATATAAAATTTTAGTTTCTTGAATGCTTAGGGGACTTGGAACATCTCTCATTACCTCATATGAGGGAAGACTGAAAAATGAGGCTTTTTAGTCTGAGGAAAAGAAGACTGAGGAGGCTGTCATTAATGCTGATCAATACTTAACGAGTGGGAGTAAGGAGGATGGGACCAGTCTTTTTTTTCAGTGGTGCCCAGTGGCAGGACAAGGGGTAATGGGCACAAACTTGAACACAGAAATCTCCATGTGAACATGAGGAGTAACTTCTTCAAGGTGCTGGAACAGGCTGCCGAGAGAAGTGGTGTCTCCATCTCTGAAGGCACACAAAACTCACCTGGACACATTGCTGTGTGACTCTTAGTCTGTATGGTTATTGTTCAAATCGTGTACATCATCTTTTCTTTCAGACCTTGTAAAGTATTCCAGTTGTGACTGCATGAGCCAAAATTCTCCTGTTTGTGCTCCAGTAGTCAGTATTTAACTACTTTTTACGCATATCTGAGTAAATGAGTGTTGGTATTAAAGCAAAGGTGAATGTCGTAAACATTCCATAGTGATGGATAGCTGATGTCTTGTATAGGTACTCCTTCAGGTATGCAAGCTTGAAGTATACATCAATGCTTACATGCTAATGTTAAATAATAAGCTGCATAGAAGTACAAGTGCAGTGTAGTTAAGCACTCATAATTTCTCTGTACTGGTGTTTGCAGATGCTGATTTACATGTTTGTGTGAATCTCTTAAGAACTAGGAAAAAGCAGTTCACTTGTGATCATAAAAAAGTGAGGCAGAAGTACAAAACATAAGAATATTACATGGAATAAATAAAAAATGGCAGTGTAAATAATGTTATTTACCGTAAAGACCATGAGCTCATCCTCCTCAACTTTTTAAGCAACAAAACCATTTCTTTTTTTCCGGGTATTGTCTGGCAGCTGAGTTTCAAGGTGAATCAAGAGGAATCTGAGCAGTAGAAGAAATCCAGTGACTTAGAGGAATTCCTTAGATATGTATAAAAGGCACTAATTCAGGCAATCCTTTGTTTAACTAAGACTAAAAAGAAAAAGGGCAACATTTTGATATTCTCTGCCCCTTTCAATGGAGTTTTAAACCATGAATTCCTAACACAAATGTGCCCTGCTGCGCTCAGTAATGTAAAAAAAAAAAAAAAATCATTTTCAGTTAAATACTTTGGTGCAAGATCAGACTCAGAATTCCCCTACTTGATGCTTGTGAAAACTTTTGGATTTTGCTTTGTTCTTGAACTGTGGCATATCTAAAACCAGTGTTAAAGCTTTTTAATCATTCTCAAACGTGCCTGTGTTTGAATAAACTCAAGATTAAATGTGTAAATAGCACTTAAGTTGACAACATCTTTTTTATTTTCTGCCAGAGATTAACTTGTGAGTAGTATGCACAAAGATAGCAAAGACAGTAGACGAAGCAGAGTGTATTTTGTACTGACGAGGATTTGTATCAAATAAGGCTGTTCTACAGGTTGAATTTTGACTTGGTTCCACTTTAACATTTCTCCTTTCAGAAAGAACATTTTGCATTGCAAAGCCAGTACAGAGAGGAGGAGACTGGAAACTTGCACCACATGGTAAGCAAGAAGCTGAAGCTGGCTTTAATTGCTGATTGAAGCTTCGGTTTAGTCTCCTTCCTTACAATGTTTATATGGATGTCTTCCACGATGAACAAAATACTTTTCCATCCTAGGCACTAACTGTTGGATGTCCATGAAGTGGACATAATATTTGCTGTCCATGAAGTAGAAAGTGTCAATGTCATTCTAATACTCCATATTAACTAGAGAGCTTTGCTGACTAATTTAGTTACATAAACAGTACAACTCTGAAGTTTTTACTCAATAAAATGTCTGCCAGCACTCCCGTGCTCTGTTTTGATAGCTTGCAATATGCTTTTTAGCTTTATTGAGTTTTAAATTCTAAATTCATTTGGAACAAATGTATGAGGCCTACTCTGAATAGTTCCTGGCAGTTCTGCTGTGTCTGTTAGTGATTGGAGTCTTTGGGTTCTTGATTCATAGGACTGTTTGGGAGGTCGTGCAGCTTTTATTTTGCTTAAAGCCTTAAAAAGAATGAGAATTGCAGGTTCTGTGCATGACTGTGAAACTGATTGCTGCTTCTGTGTGTTTAGAAAATTGTGAATGGAAGGCAACTTACTTGTGAGACCGAAGAGCCCCAGGAACAAGAAAGTCTCCAGCAAATGTATCCTGTTTACCAGCAAACCTACTACAAAAACTGGAGCAGCAGATACCCACAAAACTCGGGACCTGGAAGAGTCTACATCAATCCAAGGGAGCATTATGTATGATTCTGTACTGAGGTCTCAGCTTTTAAGATAGGAAGGTTTTAATACATGTTGACTCTGACCAATGTATCTTGTTGGCTTTCATCTCAAAAAGAGTTGGCCTGTTTTCCTGTGGGAAGAAATAGCATGGAGAATTGTTTATAGGTAAACCTAGTGGTATTTGTGACAGCTTTGCTTCTAGTGTTGGGTATGTACTTGGTTTTGTAGTTGTATCAGCCTGCCAAAAGAGGAGAGCTATTTAGCTTTATTAACCTTCATAGCTGTAAAATATATAAAGGAGCTCGATTACTTGCTTGATTGATTGACAGGTGCCACACTAGAAAAGCTGCTTCCCTACTTATCTCTGGGAGCATTCTCTCCCTGAATGATTATTCTTACAATGACCTCACCTATATAAAAGTAAGTAAATGCAGCTGAATTATAAGCAACCCCATGCTGAGAGTCAGAGTTGGTTGGTTTGGTTTTTTGTTTTTTGGTTGGTTGGGGTTTTTTTGTGTTTTAGCTAATTTTGGGAGTTTCCATTTTGACTGGCCTTCCCTATTGTTTTCTCAACTAGCTCTACCTCTGCCAGTCAAATGAGCAACTAGGCTACCTCTCAAATACTGCCTTGCTGTTTCATAACCTATATCTTCCTACCTTCTTAAAAGAAAAGCAGTTTCTTTACATCAGAAACTTACTGGTTTATATCGATCTTGGCTGTCAGTTGATGTACTTGCTGGTTGTAGCATCACTGTAGGTCTAGATGAAAGGTGGTTGCAGGAAGCAGATGACTGCACAGGCAAAGCTCCCTGAAAATGTTTGATGTGTAGCGGCATCTCATCTACAAATTGCTATTTAGCCATTTTTCCAGGTATGACTCCCATGTTGAGTATTGCTGAGTTTGTCTGTCTTGGTAATAAATACATTTCGTGTTCTTTGGTTTCTTCTCAGTTGGCAATAAAATTGCCTATCGTGTGTTCTTATGTCTTGGCAAGATAAGGAAAACTTCAACAGATTTCAAGTAGTTCTCAGCACTGTTCTTTAATCTTAACCAGTAATGTGAAGTAACTGGAGAATCTCCTGATGATACCAGTGCTAAGAGTATCCCACATGACATTTTTTGAGTGTGGGATAATGGTTGAGAATGTGTTCAAGATCACTTTAGAAAAATAAATTTTCCTTTGGAGTAAAAAAAAACAAAAAATACTTAGCAGTTGAAAAAATATGTATTTAATGGGTTAGTGCTGAGAGGAACTCACGGGACAGTCTTAAAAATATTTTAAGACATCAGGAAGGAAGGCACTGATTAAAACTTGCTGGAAAACTTAAATGGCTTGTATGTATTCTACTTCAGTGTATCCTTACACACAAGTACAGAGTGATGGTTTTCCATCAGATGACTTTAAGACAGGATGTTGAGAAGAATGTCTGTGTCATCCTGAGCTAGCTCTTGTTACAGAATTAAACATTACTTCTGTGTTGTTAGGGTTTTCTCTGTAGATAATTGGATTTTGCAGACGGAAGAGGCATAGCTGTAGAAGAATAGAATTGAAAACTGGTCTAGTGTGTTGCAGGCAGGATGCTGCTGCAGTGCTTGTGTTCAGCCTGCACTCATCTCCACCAGAGTGAAAGTTGGTGAGACTTTTCTCCACATAGGACTAGGTAAACGGTTCTTGTTTGCAGGTAGCAGCAAGACAATGACTTGCATGCCCATGTACTGGGTACTACCAGTAGGAACCAGCTGTTCTTTGGCCAAGCAGCTTTCTGTTACAGGATGTGGATGAGACTGGCAACTGAAGGAATGGCAAAGAAAAAGGTTGGAGAGGACCTGTTTCTTTGTAGCTTTCTTTGAAGTACTGCCAACTTGATTTGCTCTTAAGGGCTGGACATGTTCATGTAAACTGAGCAACTGTTTTCAACTTGAAAACCTCCTGCGTTTCAGACCTAAAGGAATCGTGTGCCCCAATAAGATTTTTGCTCTCTAACATCAGTTTAAGCAGCTACCTCTTTCTACGAGCATTGCCTCACCTATCCTCACATAACTGCAGCTCCGAGAAATGCCTTCTACCTGAGCATGAAAAGTAAGTAGTGTCTTGGCCAAACGTCCAAGAAAATAGTGTGACAGAACACTGAGATGAGCTATACTGCTTAGTAATTTCTTCAATATCACTGAGCAAAAACTTCATACAAAAAATACTTGCGGGACAGAGTTTGGGGTGGTTCAAAGCAGTGCTAACTGTGATAACGCTTGCACTTGTACATTCATTGCTGCAGTGTGATACTGAGCAGGTGATCATTCCAGTTCCTTATGTGTTGGCAGATGATGTAAAAAACAAATGTGTTCAGACCTCTTCTACTGCTGTTTATTTTTATCTTCAGATATATTTCATTTTTTGAAGAGCGGACATTTACAAGGGAGAGGGGGGAAGAAGACCATCAACTAAACTATAACTACTTTCCCAAATTTGTAAAAATAGCTTAAAAAACAATAGTGTAGGCCATCTGTGTTGCTCAAGTTATGTATCAACAAACCGCAGAGAACTTCACTTGCAGACTACCCAGCAGCAAGTAGTTTGCTCTACAGTCATTAGGGAAATATTATCTTGTTTGTTACCTGTGAGAAATGGTTTATTTGTAATCCGTTCAGGGACATTTAGTGCATTAGCTTTTTCAAAATGATGCTTTGTAGCCTTAAGTGTGGCTGGGTTTGGGGGGAAGGGATTTGGCATAGAATGTTCTGAAGATAACAGAAAGATGTCTTCCGGGTAGGATTCTCCACTGAATGGATTGCACATAGTAAGTTTGATCTGCTTCTTTTAAGATTTAGAAAACATCCTTTTTAAAAAATTATTACTATTTTTGTACATTTCCAAATATTTGTATTTTGATTTGAATAAAAACATTATTAAAAATAGAAACTTTTCATACATCGTTGAGATTTAAGATTGCTGAAGGTGCGGAAAACACGTCCATTCTCTTGGTGGTATGTTTCCTCCTCTCTGGTTGGATATGCAGAGCACGTGGACTTTTTCCTAGCAGTACCACTCTTCACTACCTGTGATGCTGGAAGCTGAAATCGAATTGTCTTTCAATACTTCAACAGCTTTCTTTAACACAGGGCATATAGTGCTCTGTGGAAATCCAGCACTCAGGCAAACCACCAGAATCACTGTCTGGGGATTTAGGAAGGGAGGGGAGGAGTAGTAATTCACATTGCTAGCTTTGATAAATGTTAACTGCCCTCTGCTTGACTATCTTTATATTCTGCAAGCTAGTCTAATAATAGGAAAATACAGGATTTAGTGTTTAGCGTGTGTCCAAAATGTTTGTGGGTGCAATACAAAGGAAAACTAGGAAAATGTGCTAACCGAAAGGGAAACCGAGATTATTAAAGGGCTGCTGCTGCTAGATCCCCAAGTGATCCAGCACACTGGCTGTCCAGCTCAAGGAAAGCGGAGCGAAAAGGCGTGGTAGTGCATGGAGAGGGAAAGGAAAGCGGAGCGAAAAGGCTTGGTAGTGCATGGAGAGGGAAAGGAAAGCAGAGCGAAAAGGCGTGGTAATGCATAGAGAGGGAAAGGAAAGCGGAGCGAGAAGGTGTGGTACTGCATGGAGAGGGAAAGCGGAGCGAAAAGGCATGGTAGTGCATGGAGAGGGAAAGGAAAGCGGAGCGAAAAGGTGTGGTAGTGCATGGAGAGGGAAAGGAAAGTGGAGCGAAAAGGCATGGTAGTGCATGGAGAGGGAAAGCGGAGTGAAAAGGCATGGTAGTGCATGGAGAGGGAATATTTCCACCTTTGGAGTTCTTCATTCCAGCTGCTTTCTTGTAGTGCTGCTGCTGTTTCCTTCACCACCTGATACACATTGGCTGCAGAATGCTGTGTTGTATGGGTAAGTGCTTAAACTATGGTAGAGTAGCTTCTTTGTTGCTGCAGACCTGACGTTACTCTCTCTCATCCACTGTTTGAAGACTCTGCATGGGAGTCTATAGTAACAGAGCAGATGAAATTGTTTGTTTAGAGGTTACTGATGGAGAGAGCTAAAGCTCCAAGAAAAAGCCCCGGGGCGGGGCGGGCGGAAGGCAAGGTGCATTGTTTGGTTCGTTGGGTTTTTTTCAGCTGCTCAATTGCCTGATGGGAGGTGACATAGGGAGAGTTTGTCCACTTGTGGTGTTGGAACACTGAGCTTGGCTTTTGGAACAGTGTTTCATTCCAAGAGCAAAACTCATGCTTCATTGCTGATTACTCATAATAACACATCAATGTCATCAAAGCGTTAACTTGGAGATCTATCAAAGCCTGCATTTTCAGTGGTGACAGCTATGTAGATAACTCCTCTGTTTCTGATGTGTCCTAATAGCAGGAGGAATCTGGTGAGTTTGGATGTTGATGTTGTAGGCTGTAGCAGGGTATCCAAAAGCCACAGTTCTGAGGCAAAGTGAGAGATTTAGAATTGTCACTTCAAAATGTGTTACTAGGGAATCACATCCAAGTTTCACCATCTGTTTAAGGCTGGATCTGTATAAATAGCTGCCTGCTAGTCCATCCAAGGCTGCATGGAAAAACCCGGAGAGAATTGGAGATCTGATGTCACTGGTCAGGCTGGAGTGCATGACTTGCACAGCAATTGCAATTGGCCCCAAGGTCTGTGATTGCCTGGCCTAACCCTCGAGTGCTTTTCCATTTGCGGGGCCAGTTGTAAAACACGGAGGAATATAACAGAATGTCACCACCATGCTGTGATATTGCTGCACCCTTTCAAGTGAATTTTGTCTCTGAGCACAGCTTTTCTCTGCTTTTTCCTATTTGAGAGAACAGTGCATCATGTACTGTGAAGTTGCTTAGACTGAACTGAAACATACTTTTGTTTCCCAAATTGCAAACCTTTGATAAAACACAGGTGAAATTCTAATTTCACGAGCTGATGTTAAACCTTTTCAAGAGAATCTGGGCTTCCTTTTAGCTTTCGTGAAAGGCGCAGCTTTATTGTGAAGTGAAGCGTTGCTGCCTCCCAGGATCCTTGCATAAATTCTGCATATCAGATTGCGGGGGGAAATAAATGTCCTGAAAGTGAAATAATTTTGCTTTATTTCTGTACTGCTTCAGGATCCTCCCTCACCCATGCTTTTCCCTGCAATAGCTGTCTCTGAGATACATTCAGCTGTGCCTTTTTCTAATAGCTCAGAAATTATTCTGAATTTATTTCAATGGATTTTGTTGCTGATAAATGAAAGTAATAACTGAGCCACAGAACAGATCTCTCTTCAGCTGTGTTGAGTGTGTCTTAGGATGCAAGGGTGAATCAAGAAAATTAGCGGTTTGCATCACAATGAGATGCCCTCAGCAGGCCGTGCATTGCTGTGTGGTATGTTCTGTCACAGGCTAGTTGTGATGCAGCACAGCAAATGTCTCTGTGTGAAGTCAATACAGGACAGCAGGTGGCTTTGGTTGGTATGTTACCAGCTTGTGCCATCCTGAATGCATCTCGCTCATCCCACAAGTCCCTGCTGAAGTGAGAGGGCCTCCCAGTCATCTTGCAGACTCCTGTGTTTCTGAAGCTAACCATATGGAGAGGAATGTAATTAAAGAACTGCTTTTTTTTTGGCAGGTGCTTGCAGTCCCAAGTAACTAAAGATGCCCTGAATACTTAAGGAATTGCCTTTAAAAAAAAAAAAAAAAATCATCTTGGTGGACACCGTGAAAAATAATGGGATGCTCTTCTCAGGCTCACGGATGGTGCCAGAACAACCTCTGGAGAACAGGCTGATGGATGGAATTTACAGGCAGAAGAGAGGTTTACAGGGAGGGAAAACAACAACAAAAATGCACCCAGGTTCAACTGTGTTTTTGCTTTAGTATTTGGGAACTTTTTGTCACCCCTAAGTCACTGCAAGAGACATGGCAGCTGATTTCTTGTACTGGAAAGGCTAAGACAGAGTAGAACCTAGGGAGGTGTTCGAAGACCAGGTTGGATGAGGCCTTGAGCAGCCTGCTCTAGTGGAAGGTGTCTCCTTCCGATCCATTCTGTGAATTTGTGAACTGTTGAGGTTGGAAGAGACTTTTGAGATTATCAAATCCCATTGCTCACACTATGTTTGGGCTTTATCTGTGGCCAAACTGTAAGTGCATGGTTCAGCCTTCTCTGCTGTGGTAATGACTTAAAGGTTACCTGAAAACCAGACTGTTACTGTAGGCGCAACTTGAGTTGACCTCAGTCTCCTAATAGTGCCTTTAATGCTACTTAATTATGTCTACAGACATGCCCCAGTTAAAATAGTCTATTAAAAAAAAAATAAACAGTCATTTGTAGGTAGAGTAAGGAGAAGTGATATAGTCACATTTCATTGCTCCTGTTTCTTCATCAATTCTGTTGCAAGGACAGACACTTTAGCAAGTGACCACACAGCCTGGCTCCTTCTGACCTGTAGCTTCACTACAGGATAACTGCTAGGCAATACAGGAGTTTGAGTGTAATCTTTTACCCTTATCACAGGCTTTGGGTAAATAATTTATAACTAGGGTTTTACAGGACCCTTCCTGGTATTCAGGAATCTGTCTAACTTGATAGGCCTACTGAGCCGCTGTTGTACAACAGTCCTGAAATCTGCTTTAGTATTACAGAATTGTAGAATCATAAAACGGTAAGGTT
>VWYK01017122.1:0-13002 GCA_013399775.1 Semnornis frantzii | reverse complement strand
CAGGCAGATCTGCCGTCTCCCAGTCCATGCTTTTACCCTCTGGAATTGGACATTGTGTTTGGAGCCCTTGCTCTTGAAGACTGAGGCAAGGAAGTCATTGAGCACCTCAGCCTTGTCCATATCCTTTGTCAGCAGCTCTCCATTTTTCTTCTGTAAGGGTCCTACATTCTCCCTAGTCCTCCTTTTCTCACTGATATCCTGCTGCTGTACACCCAAACCTGCACAGCTAACAAGCCCAGGGAGCATGGGCAGGATCCTGTCAGAATCATTCTTCCTCCTGTGGGGTTTAGTCTCTTAGTTTCTTCCTGAAGAAGAGGCAACAGCCCTTTTTTAATCTTTAGAGGCTGTACAAAGCCATCCTGCAGAGAAGAGCCAGTAAACTGTTCATCTCTGCTTTGGTTCTGGGAAGATCTTAAGATCATTCCTCCTATTTCTGCCTGACTCTCATTTTCCCTTAAAGTGATTTTTAGGACACTGTTCTCACACCAGCCAAAGGTGCTGCACAATGTGCTGCTATTTACTCCTATGCAATATCTTCCCTCTTTTTGACGAGGCCCATATCTCTTATCTGTCCAAGCTTTTGTGACTTTTTTTGTCTTCACCAAATAACTAGCACAAAGCACAGACATCATTGTAGGTGAAACTTGGAGGCCCATATATTTTGTCTATCCAAGCTTTTGTGACTTTTTTTCTCTTCACCAAATAACTAGCACAAAGCACAGACATCATTGTAGGTGAAACTTGGAGGCCCATATATTTTGTCTATCCAAGCTTTTGTGACTTTTTTTCTCTTCACCAAATAACTAGCACAAAGCACAGGCGTCATTGCAAGTGAAAATTGGAATGAGTTTGAACAAGTCGTCTGGACTGCAGAGAAGAATATGGATCTTGAAACCAAGCATCTAACCAAAGATGTAGGAATTTTAACTGCTTTTCATCCCGCTTTGTGTCACAGCCCAGTTACACTTCCTTAAAAACAAAAAAGGTGAACTAGAAACATACAGCACCCTGACTTTCTGCAATGAAAGAAGAAGAAATGGCATTAGAAGTTAACTTAAACTGATCTCTAGGTCAAAGACTCTAATTTCCTGTGTAACTCATATCTCCTCCAGCAAGGGGACAACACTGCTCTGAAATCTACATTGTTGTCATTATTGTTGATACTAGAATTGTAGCTGCCGATGGAGAGAATTTTCTCTGCACCCAGTTCCTCTACAAGAAGCCCTCCAATAAGGTAAAACCATGTTAGAAAGACTTGTACCAGCTTATTGCCTGACATCTTTGCATTTTTAGTAGCAACTGCTACCTTTTACAGTATCCTGATTGTTATGGCACCATTTTCTTTTCACTCACTCCATAAGTGGTCATTAGAATTCAGATAGAGTGTACCCAGCCTGGTTACTGTGTTGGCTGGTGATTCCCACCCCACACTACACAGAGAGCATTTCACAGAGGAAATAAAGTAGGAATTACAAAGGAAATGCAAAAGTTGTCTATGCTGCATATACCTGAAATGGAGAGAACATTCTGAGTCTCAGTTAAGCTGCACTGGGGCAAGGATTTCTGCATTATTTCTTCAAGGAAGTCACTAGTACTCACAGTTGAGCGTTGAGAACACACGTGTGAAAATCTACCGTCTGACCTCCCCTGTACCTGTTGCGAGAGAAGATTTTCCCCACATTAATATTGTTTATTAATTTTGATATTCAGGACTCTTGCTACCCATCCAGCAATTTTTTAATAATAATTAGTTCTTTGCAAGGGTCATGAAAACGTTGTACATAAAGGAATAACAGACTCTGCAACGCTTAAGACGTAACTGGTGATAGTGCGAACACTAAACTCGATTGAACTGGAAGAGAGGTTCTTGTGGTCAGTTATACCACTTGTCCACTAGAGGACTCAGAAAGCTCCTTTCTGATTAGGCAGAAGTCACTCAAAATTAGAGTTTTACAGAGTTTTGCTAAAGAGGCTCAGAAATATTAAATCTCCGGATTCCCTGGGACTAACTACAGCTTTGGACAGTACCCAAACACTTGCAAGTTCTGTTGGTGTCTTGTCAGCCATTGAGGGGTTTCTGATCTCCCCAGGCTCTTAGTGGGGATGCTGGAAGAGAAGCAGATTATCTCTGACCTGGTCCTGGTTCCTTCTAGATGATCTGTGTGCCTTCTAGGACTCCCAGTTTTGGCAGAAGACTTGTAGGTGTGCAGGTGTGCAAGACAAGGATGTCTTGCAGGTGTGCAGACTCGACACAGTGTCACGCTGGCTAAGCAAGCCTGTCGCATGAAGGCATTCGAAGTCTGTTCCTGGCAAACTTGAAGCAGTTTCCAGGTAGACAAGCCCAAAGTATTAGGATTTGTTATTATGCAGCAGAGCTAGCTTATAGCTTAGCAGACACAATGCTGTAGAGCATGGCAGGATGCAACAGCAGCGAGGTAAGGAAGAACACTGCCAGGAGCAGAGAGCATTAAGGCAAAAACAATGGCAGCAGCAGCACATTGCTGCTGCCCTGCTCATTTCTTTTATCAATGTAGCTCGAGTCTAACAGGCTTTTTGATACAGATTAGCCAATCAGAATGGCACTTTGCCAAGCTTAACCATATGAGGTGAAGTCAGGGCTTGCTTTTACCTTTTCAGGGCAGAACACAAGTGTACAAACACGTGCGAGTACTCTGTAAACAAGTTTGTACAGACATGGTGGCACCAGGCCCCTTTACCTTCCTTTCCTCTCCCATCAGCAGATGGATGGAGAGCAGAAAAACATGTCCGAGCAAGTCAGGACATGTTCAGGCCTGATTCAGCTTTCCAAGACACCTGTGCTTGCCATCTTCCTCGACAGGACAACAGTGCAGCAGTCCTGCAAGGTACTCACATAAAAAGGAGTGTTTTGCTCCTATACTGTGACTGGAGTATCACTTTCATCACACAGCACTTTCATACTGTTTTCCACCTAACATAAGCTTGGGAGAGAGGCCTAGACAGAGGATGCATGTGGAACAAAAGTTTAGATCGGCGAGTCAAGTTTTATTGGTTCGATGTCTGATCTGTTTCTGGCAGCTTTGCTTGGTCTATCAATTTATCTACAGTCTCCAAAAGCCTCTTCTTATGCTTGCTATTTCCATCTCTGAGCATCTCATGCTATAAAAGAAAGGACTGTGATCACTACTCACTTCATCAAAAGGCAACAGAGGTAGAGAGAGTAGGAGCACTTCCTTTAAAGTTAGACTTGTACAGGTTAAACAAGGTAGACACATGTGACCCAGACATCTTCATCTTCATTTCTAGAAAACAAACAAAAAACCCCCAACAAACAAAAAAACACCTACACAAGTACTTTTAGGGCTCTATAGACCTCAAAAGTCTGACTGATTTTTCCAGTTATGTCAAAGATCTAGTACACTATACTGTCTTCTTCCTATAATCCCTGGCTCATTATGATAGAAGATGTTTATGAGATAAGAGTCTTGTGTGAAGCAGAAAAACATCACCCCTAGTGATTTTCCAACCACACCAAGCAGCCTTCAAGTACCCTGGGAGTATGCCAGTTCCTCTCAGTTTCCACAGTTACAGAAATTATCAGGACCTTATATTTCTAGAACTTCTGGGGTTAATTCTTTATTTCTTGGCACGAGAGTTGTCAGCACAAAGTGACAGAGACCTACACACACTGCGTGCGTGGCTCTGGGAGAAGAACAATCTTGCCTTGACTTATAAAGGAAGCAAGTTGAGCCTAGAGAAAATCAAAGTGAAAACCCTTGATTTGGAGTTTAGAAGTGGGGTTGACTGGACCATGTTTCTACTTGGTTTATAGACTGAGAAGGAAAACACAGAATGACATTGTGCTTGCCTTGTATGTTGATCAGAACATCATGATGCACACAACGATAAATTTTGTTGCCTCCATTCTGACCAGCCACTTGTAAAGCTGTGAACTTGTTGTCAAAGAACTATTAGATCAAGCTGCTAAAGTGTGAGACAGCTTATGGGTAATTCAGAGTCTATTTAGACAATGAATATTCATGATCTATCTGGACAATTTCACGTTCATGCTTAGGTAATGCAGATTTATGCTCACACACAACAATGATTTGTGAATATTTATAGGCAAACACCTGGACAGTGTTTGACACAGGCATGAATATTCATGATTACATCTGAAAGAAAGAGAAACTTCAGGCTCTACCTGAAGTTTGAACTACAGACATAGGAAACTAATCCTCAATATATACTGCTCCTTAGTGACAATAAATAAGAACTGAAAATAGCATAAAATAAAGAATTAGAGATAAAGATCTTGTCACACAAAGGATTATTAAAAACTCAAGAAGTTTCTTTGAGCTGCTAAAAAAATATACATTGTACTAGTCTTCTGGTGCAGCACCTTTTCTATCTGGGTGTTTGCTTGTTTGTTTGTTTGTTCATGGTTGGAGGGGGGGTGTCCTAGAAAAAAAAATATTAATAATCAGACAAAAATATTACTATATTTTTAATGAGAAAAAAACCCACATATGTGTCCATGTTTTAAAGATCTTCACGTCAAGCCAGCCTGTGCCTTCAAGGTTCATGTTTAAGTCCATACAGCTTCAGTTCAGATCCATCGTGCTTGGTCCCCGTGGAGGGGTTCTCTAAGCTAGCTTAGCTCAGATCATTGCCTGAGGCATGTGTGAGTCCAAAGAGCCTTGCTAAAGCTTGAGAGAGGAGAATCATAGAATAAGGATCAGGTTTTGTGATAAGGGGATTTCAAAGCCGAGGTAGGGAAGGGGACTGCAGGAAAGAAAAATTTGGTAGCAGAGAGGCTCGTGTCAAGGGAAAGACAACTGATAGAATCACATGTGTTTATTCATGAATTCTCCACTTAGGAGGAACCTGGCATTGAAGCTTCTTCTAAAAGAGAGAAGAGTGTATAGCTGAGTGTTTACTTTGTGGGGAGAGAAGAGATTTCCACTGCTGTTTAGCTTCTTCTATGATACCTCATTCATGCAGAAGGAATTAAACTCTTTCTTGCCATGTTCGCTGGGAGCAAAGAAAAGAGTGAAGGCAAATTTCAGACTTGCTACCAGACAAAGCACCAAGCTTGGACTGTGTCTACTCATATTTGGCCATGTTTGGTCACTTTTCATCCTGCTTTAGAGAGGGACAGCTGGCAAGATGTGAGGCAGCAGAAACACAATAGATGCCATCATGTTTACCTTGATGCTGCCCAGCAAGTGTTTTCTTTAGCCTGATACTACCTGGAACTGCAATAGCAGACTCTTTGACCTAATTTCAGTGAGACAGCTGAAAATTATAGTAGTTGAAAATAAAAGCATCTCCATGCCAGTAAATAGCCCACTTCTTCCCATTTCTTCAAATTATCTCAGCATCTGGCACTTTCATGCTGAAAGCACCTTCCTATGAGAGGAAAACACAACTTCAGCTCTGCCGGGACACTCAAATGGGTGGTGTGGACAAACAGATGTCAGTGCTGGGTACTCCTTACTGTCCCAGGCAGAGATGAGTTACCTTGGCTCCCCTCTGCTCCTTCCTTGGGTTTTGACTCTCATGCTCTCTACTCACTTGAGTGTTTCCTCTGCTTGCAATGAAATCAGGAAACTTGAAGAATTACCCATTACAAATGTCTGTTCTCAGCTCATCTTGGATAAATAATCTTTGTGAGACGTGTTCTGAAGGACTGTATCCCCATGGTGGGCTCTGGCTAGCTCTGAAGGCTAAAATTGGACAAGTGAATAGTTCTACCTTCCTTAACTCCAAAATGAGTTTCACTCAGCAGCAGCTGGAAATGCAACAGTTGTAGGTACTCTTCATTTGTGGGGGGTGAGGGAAGGGAGGGCTTTCCCAAAGGTACAGCACAGCCACTCTCCACAGAAGTCACTGTTAGAGCACGGACTGCAAAGGAAGGCTGAGTCATTTGCACCCAATTTTATCCAGAGTACAGGACAGGAACCCTAAAAGATTAAACAACTGAAAACAAACCAAGCAAACATCTATCCTTTCAAAGTCTCCTGAGTTTTTTAAGTGTATCTCATTATTACAGAGGGTTGATTTCACAATATATGATTAATCATCATTGGAAATAAAAGGCAATTTGACAAATACAGAATAAGAATCACAAAACCATTCAGTCCAACCAATATCCCTACTCTACAAGGTTCACCCCAAACTATATCTCCAAACATCACATCCAAACTACCTTAAAACACATCCAGGGTTGACGACTCAACCACCTCCCTGGGTAGCCCATTCCAATGCCTGACCACTCTTTCCATGAAAAAAAATTTCCTAATGTCCAGTCTAAACCTGACCTAGTGCAGTTTGAGGCCATCCCTTCTTGTTCTATCACTAGTAATCTCTGAGAAGAGACCAGCACCAATGTCCTTTCAGGCATCACAGAATCACAAAACATCAGGGGCTAGAAGGGACCTCAAAAGCTCATCCAGTCCAACCCTCCTGTCACAGCAAGATCACCTAAACCAGATCACACAGGAACATGTCCAGGCAGGTTTTTTGTATATCCAGAGAGGGAGATTCCACAATCCCCCTGGGCAGGTTGTTTCAGGGTTCTGTCACCCTCACAGGGAAAAAAATTCTCCTCATGTTTCCATGAAACTTCCTATACCTCAATTTTCACCCATTGCCCCTTGTCCTGTCATTGGGCATCACCCAGCAGAGCCTGGATGCCGCCTCCTGGCACTCACCCTGCACATATTTATAAACATTGCTGAGGTCACCTCTCAGTCTCCTCTTCTTCAAGCTAAAGACCCCCAGTTCCCTCAGGCTCTCCTCATAAGGGGAGGTGTCTCTCCTCATAAGAATGGTAGTTATACTACCTTTTCTGCCTTATTTCTCCAGTTTACCTTTTTTTGTACCTTTTACCACCAGAAACAGAAGAACTTCCAGATCATAAAAACAATGCCTTTTGCCCAGTCTCTCACAACCACCACCTGGAACTTCAGAGGAAAAGTAATGTCCTTCCCCTATTCCATAATTTCTGTTTAACCATTGAATGTGTTATTTGTCCATTTTCTTTCAAGAATGTCTTCTGAAAATGCTTTTTTGCTTTAAATAAAAAAAATGCACAAATGACAATACAAAACACATGGAACCACAGTGACATTTGGTTACCAAACTCTCATAGAACCATAGAATCATAGAATGGTTTAAGTGGGAGGGGACCTCAAAGATCATCCAGTTCCAAACCCCCCACCATAGGCAGGACACCTCCCACTAGAACAGGTTGCTCAAGGCCTCATCCAACCTGGCCTCAAACACCTCCAGGGAGGGAGCAGCCACAACCTCTCTGGGCAACCTGTGCCATCGTCTCACCACCCTCACTGTAAAGAACAACTGCTTAACATCCAGTTTGAATCTCCCTTCTCGCAATTTAAACCCATTACTCCTCATCCTGTCATTACAAGACTGTAAATAGTCCCTCCCCAGCCTTCCTGTAAGCCCCCTTCAGAAATTGGGAGGCTACTACAAGGTCTCCTTGAATCCTTCTCCAGGCTGCAGAGCCCCAACTCTTGTAGTCTGTTCTCATAGCAGAGCTGCTGCATCTTCATGTCCTCCTCTGGACTTGCTCCAACACTTCCATTTCCTTCCTGTGCTGGGGGCTCCAGAACTGCACACAGGACTCCAGGTGGGGTCTGACAAGAGCAGAGCAAAGGGGCAGAATCCCCTCCCTTGCCCTGCTGCCCACACTGCTCTTGATGCAGCCCAGCACACAGTTGCTGTCTGGGCTGCGCTCACACTGCAGGCTCCTGTTGAACTTTGCATCACCCCAGACCCCCAGGGCCTTTTCCTCAGGGCTGCTCTCAGCCATTCCCCACCCAGCCTGGAGTTGTGCTTGGGATTGTGCCTACCCAGGTGCAGGACCTTACACTTGGCCTTGTTGAATGTCAAGAGGTTGGCCTGGGCCATCTATTCTTTTAACTCATATGTAGATTTTGAATACCTTAGAGCTGAGACTGACTGTCTCCATGTGTCAGTACATCTGCCTCTGTGAAGCTCCAGATAAGAGAGAAGTCACTCGCTGATAAATTATTAATAAACAATGGATGCTATGTTTGACAGAGCTCAAGACTGGCAAACAGACTATTTTTCACAGATGTTCTTCGAACCCAATTACCTACTTATCCCATGGCAGCTAATTCCATCATTGCGTTACCTTATGTAGAATAAAAATAGATGCTTCTGTTGCTTCAATAAGTGCAGCTCTTTAGTTTTACTGTGTGCTCTCAGTGCTTCCTACCATGAAGCATACAATAGGAAGTCCTCATGTTGCTTCTGTCAAGGCATTTTCTTCAATGAAGTCCTTCACCTGACACTTTCTGAATTGTATCCACGTGATCGCTCGGGGTCAGGCGTTCAGGTAAACATAGAGCTCAGGGCTTGGTGGAAACCTGTTTGACTGTGGAGTGCTGTGTGCTAGTCACATATGTGAAATACAGCAAACACCAGCAAGTAGTGTGCACTGCTATTCTTAAATGCTACAAATCCACACACAGCAGGTTTTTCTTTTGTTGGGTTTTTTAACCATTCTTCTAGGTGTCTGACATGCAAAGAATTAGCAAAAATAACACAGTAATCACAATATCTTCAGAAATAAGTGCAGCAGGGTAGGAGGGTGCATTTTTTTTTGCATGATCTTACCTTTTTGAGCCCACACCATACAAACCATGAGAGCATACAAGCTTGAGTCTCTCCTGGAGGCTCCTGCAGACCAAAGGAAGAGAATCATTGCCCATTACCTTCATCTTTAATAGAAAAGCTTGCAGACATAAGTGTTATCACAGTACATTATTCTGTTCACAGCAGCTGCCAGCTATCAGAATAGCAACTGCATTCACCTCTGGCATATAAAGATGAGAGACAGAGCCACCTCTGCTCAAAGAACAACACTCCAGCCCTTCACAACCTATAGTCCTTACACCTGCTGCCTCTGAAAGAAAAAGCAGATCAGCATGCATCTGACCAAGAGCAACGGTGATTATCAGCCACCTTCAGCTACTGATCTCTTGTGTGGATCTCCACAAACACATTTTGTCTCAGTTCTGATGTGGTCCTGCTGGAAGAGTAACTGAGCACATCATCTGAAATGGGAGAAACTTTAAAGCATTGTATTACTCTAACACATGTGGAAAAAATGGTTGAAAGGCATATATTAATGAATTTGTCCTCAGTACATTTGATCTGGAAATGACCTTTTCATTGGAAAATACTGATTCACCAAAACCACTATTATTCTTGGGATATGCTTGAATTCAGCAATATATTGGTCGGGAAACACATTTTAAATCTGGAATTACAGTGTCTGGGATGGAAAAAGGAAGAAGAACAGAGAAAGTACAGTAATCATTCTGTTGACTTCACAATGCCAAGCTCATTCTGTGGATAAACATCTTTGTCCCAGGACGTTGATAGAGTTCATTAGGGGGTCAGTAACACTAGTGATGGTGGCATTAGAACATCACAAATAAACAGAATTCTGCTTCTAGCTCTGCCAACACACTCCACAAGCATTAAATACATGCTCACACCAGGAGGGAGATAAAGTACTACATTTACTCATAGACTCTTAATAAAAATGCCATTCAGAGTTTAATTAACATACTCTTTTTTAGAAAATCACACCACAGCTGCAGCAAACTCTAGTTTTCTACAGCCTTCCAGGGCCACATTTTGCAGTAGGTTGCACCCAGGTGCATCTGCTGGGTGCCTCATTCAGCCTAAGCCTGCACCAGCACAAAGCAGAGCAAATACTGTCCCATGTCCATCAGATATCCTTTCCCTCTCATGGCTGGGGTTTTATTTTTAGCTTGTTAGCAGCAGAGGAAAACAATAAAAGCATCGTATTGCTCCAGCCAGATGGTGATTATGTTTCCTCCTGTCTAGCTGTTTGTGTGGTTAGCTGTACAAGGGCATGCATGAGTGTCTCTATCTGTGTCTCTTCTCCTGCTTCTACTATGCTACTGCCTGCCCCACACACTCAGAAATGGTTTTGAAGAGGAGTTCGGGAGATTGCAGTTTCAGTGAGGCCAAGCCTCTTCCTGGGGACAGTATCCATGGAGAGCTCAGGAGGACCACAACTGAACATCTATTATTTTCAAGTTGTTCCTGCTGAGATGCCCAGCAGTGGTAGGGCTCAACCCCTTCAGCTCCTTGACCAGATCTGCCTGGAGATGCACCAGGAATTCAGGGAGAGGAAAAAGGGATGCTCAGAAGAGGAACCAAGACACAGGTTGATCATTTTATTCGCATTGAATGCCATCGAAATGCATTAACTCCTTCATTTATCACAGCACTATCATTAGAAATCTCAATTATTTCTGAATGCTACACTGACAGAATGTTTAATTAGCTACTTTGTCGCATTAATCACCTCTTGGATATGAGGAACTAGAGGTGCAGGGCCCCATTATTTTTCACAGAAGTGTGTGAAGGAAGCCGTAATAAATGTCCCTACCACTACACCAAGACAAAGGTCAGGCAGTGGCACAGTGTTCACGTATCTCAAGGCTGTCATAGGGAACACATACCTGCTAGCTTCTGTGCTGGTGACAGGAGAACACTGTGAACTGCCTGGAGAACAGTGTGCAGAAATGCCTTGAGGGTTTCCATCTCCCCTCAGAGGGTTATGGTGCTCCAGTGTGCCAGGAGCCAAGCAATCCATGCAGTTAAATGGTTTGGATGTTACCATCAAGAACATTTTACAGCTAGGTTCTCCCAGGCTTTTCATGAAATCTGACTTCAACTACAGGTGCCATTTTACTTTAAGGCTTAATCTGACTGCCCTGCAACTTCAGCACTGCACAGTTAAGGACTGCTTAGCTTCTTTTCAAGCCCTGGTCATCCACACATTATCTCTGAGTATTTGTAAATGACTCACATTGATGTAGCACACAAAATCTTCCTGTTGCCATAAACCACTGAAACACTAAACCTGAATGGAGAAAGGATTTCTGGATGGAAATGCTGTGTTTGGCTCAGGATGCCACCAGATATCTTCTGTGGTGTGCTTCACTGACAGTCACAGAATGTCAGGGGCTGGAAGGGATCTCAAAGGATCCTCCAGTCAAACCTCCCTGCCAGTGCAGGATCATCTAGACCAGATCACACAGGAACGCATCCAGGCAGGCTTTAAATATCTCCAGAGAGGGAGACTCCACAACTCCCCTGGGCAGCCTGTTCCAGTGTTATCACCTTCACAGGGAAAAAATTCCTCCTCATGTTTCCATGAAACTTCCTATGCTGAAACTTCCTATGCCTCAACTTCCACCCATTGCTCTTTACCCTTGTCTTCCTGGCTAATTGCTTTTACAAAGTCCTTAAATCCACAGGTCTGAGCAGTATATTTCAGAGGTCATCTCTGTAACGGTTTGCAAAAAGAGAAGAAGAAAAGTTAGGTCATTTAGCTGAGGCCACACAAAAAAATAAGAAGCATCTACTCTATCATTGTTTCAGAAGGACAAAGTAATACAAAATGAAGAAAGAATACGTATGGGGAAAATGGGTTACATTGTGACTTCTCAGTCATTTCTGCATTTATTTCTTTGAAGCACTTTCCCACACACAGCCTCAGAGGAAAGCCATCAAAAGGATCTGATTTCTGCAGCAGACATATTTAATGGAGGGAGATGTTCTGGCTCACAAACTCCAATTAGTTCTAATATTAGGCCTACCCATAAAATATACAGTCTCCCTTGTTTTCCACAGCCACATCAATACACATTATTGTACAAGGATATAAATATAACTCATTAGTTTGTTGACACTCGATAGCTTATCTATATATGTAAGGTCGTCCTGCCGTTATTGATGCTTTTTTAATGGCACAGTGTCATTAAGCAGTAATGGTTTGCTTCTATTAATATCATATGGGTTGGTTCTTAATAACTACGCCAGAGTGACTGCCACAACATCCGCAGCACCTAGGTGAGCACATAATATATTTCTCAGCACATCATCCAGAATGTTCAGCTTCCTCTGTGGCCAGCATATCACCAAACCCTTCTAACTGCACCTGCTTACTTTAGGAGACATGGAAATCTGTAGAATAAGCATCCTGCTCCAAAATTTGCAGCTTTGATTCCTGAAACCCATGATGCATAAGTGTAGCATCAGGTTACCACTATTCGGTGACTCAGTGGGCTGTTGTATCCCAGTCGAGCACAGGCAGCTGAATGGTTGACAGTGTGTCACTGTAAAGACAATTTCCCATTGTGTTCTGAGAACAGGGAAAAGTGTCCAGCATTTCTCTGGGGATACCACGATTGCAACATTCTGACTCTTTCAATGGTCTTTGAAAAGTTTCACAGAAATTGCAGAATCACAGCAACATCCAGGTTGCAAAAGCCCCTCAGGATCACTAAGTCCAACCTAGAACCCTGCTCTACAAGATTCACCTTCAACCATAGCCCTAAGCACCACATCCAAATGACCCTTAAACACATCCAGGGTGAGTGACTCCACCCCCTCCCTGGACAGTTCATTCCAGTCCCTGACCACTCTCTCCATGAAAAACTTTTTCTTAATGTCCTAACTAAACCTGCCCAGTCTCAGCTTGAGGGCATTCCCCCTTGTCCTCTCTTCAACAACTTCTCTGTGAGAAGAGATCAGCTCCAGCCTCTCCACAATGTCCCTTCAGGTAGTTGCAGACAGCAATGAGGTCTCCCTTCAGCCTCCTCTGTTTCACATACCATCCGCAGCTCCCTCAGTCACTCCTCATAAGATTTATTCTCCAGACCTTTGCCCAGATTCGTTGCCCTCCTCTGGACCTGCTCCAGCACCTCCACATCTCTCCTGTATTGTGGTGCCCAAAACTGAACACAATACTNTGTTGAAACTCATCCCATCAATGTTGGCCCATTGGTCTAGCCTAACCAAGTCCCTCTGAAGAGCCTCTCTACCCTCATTCAAATCAACACAGCCACCTAACTTGGTGTCATCTGCAAACTTATTGATGACACTCTCTATGTCTGAGTCAAGGTCGTCAGTAAAGATGTT
>VWYK01017120.1:0-22242 GCA_013399775.1 Semnornis frantzii | reverse complement strand
TGAGCTGGTGCAGACCGAGTGCTTCTATCTGCAGCATTTATTATTCTCTGTTGTTACAAGGATACCAAGTGAATCAGAGATGGAAAAGAGAGAAAATCCAGTTCTTGCCTTTATTATATTTTCTTTCTTCCTGTGCAAAGTTTTCTTCTTTTTTTAATTCAAATTGTGAACTGCAAGGGAGAATCAAAACTAAAAGGAAGGAAACTGGCAGGAAATCAAAGAAAGAAATTGAGCACTCTTGTTTTAAAAGATAAAATAAGCAATTCCAGAACCCACAAAAGTTCTGAAAGAGACTGTAACTTGTTTCCTCAAACTATTAAATTATGAGCTGAGAAGGTCCTTTTAAAGCATGAAAAGTCTAAACAAGTTATCTCTTTTAGCTCACTGCCGCTGCAAGACAGAACTTCTGTGCTTCAGATTCAGTCTTGGACCTGTTTCCTTTTGGACTAGAAGTAGTTTCTTTATATTTTTACTGCTGAACTCAGGTGTACATGAAGAGAACTGTACAAGTGTACTTGGAGATGACAGGCAGGTATAGTTTTATGCTGCCATTCTTAGCCTGTTTGGGATGAACACTACCAGCTGTGGGTTTACTACCACTCAGACTGCTATTATATTGCAAGCAGACTACACAACAGTCTTGGATTACCTTAGAAAACAAAGAGTTGCTATTGACTTTAGGAAAACTAGTCATATGTCACTAATTTCTGAGTCTCAAGTTTAGCAACCCATCTAGTTTTGAGAAACAACCCATAGATGATATTCCTTAAATTTCTGAGCTCTGACTATGCTCTTTCATCATCCCATTTTCACTGGTGAGAAATCTGGATTTTAGCAATGATTCTGTATGGAAACAAGGAGGCAGCTGATCCAAAGAGGGCTTTTCTGTCAGTGAGCCACTTCCAATCTATGTGTTAAGAACAACCCCATTAGCACTGATAAAGTTACTGAAATAGTAATGAAACCTGTGGAGACTAGATTTCTTTTTTTTTTTCTCTCCAGAACTACAACTGGAGCATAATATGAGTGCCTCTCTTCTCAGCTCCTCATAATCCTTGAGGTTGTGCACTTCTGAACATATACCCTGTATTCCTGGGATGACTCAGCCCTTGAAGCATGCCTGTTCCAAGCATCTGGGAAGAAGCAGAAAGAAATACAACTATGTACACCAAGGAGGATTTTCTAACTGCAGAGATGAACTGAATCTAAAGAGATAGGAGTAAATATGTGACTGAACAGGTCTGAAGCAAAAGAATGGTTTTCCCTTGGCATTCCAGGCATCCATGGCTTTCTTCCATCATACCAGCCGATTGCAGCGCAACTCTGACAAGTCCCTACAACCAGTGGACAGAAACAGGAAAATTCACTGACTCGCATCCCCTGAAAAGATCCTGAGGCAGCTCAGAGTGAGGTCCCTGCTTTGATCACTCAGAAACTGCCCCCTTCAGAAGTACAGGTTCAGTCTGAGAGTTTTAGTGCTCCTCAGAGACTTCCAAGCTTATGGGGTGCTCAGTACTTTGTTGTTGCATCATCATATTATCTTCAGAGAACAGCTGTCAAATTCTTACTATTTTAAGGCTCTATGATCTTCAGACTGTCTTCCATCACCTGAAATTCCCAGTACAAGCATGTAAGCTGACAGCTCTTGATGAACCATCATTATATCTTGGCTGGATACCCAGCCTAGTGAATCATGAAGCTGCCAAATCTTTTTATTATGAACAATCTCTCAGACTTCAGTGGGAATATAAAGAAGACAGAGCCAAAAATCCCTGTTTGGAAATGAGTAAATACCTCAAGCTCCACATCTGCATTAAGCAAGTCTTGTGAAACACAAGAGTCATTTGCAAGCGCAGATTAAAAGAAAAGTTTCCAAGCTTCTTCTTATTTTCCCTGAGGATAGGGCAAGTTGAAGTGGGGTCTCTTCTCATACATGGTGTCTGCCCCACAGTCATGAACAGCTGCCTCTCCAAAGCAGATGTGGATCGAGACACTTCTCTGAGTCCACTATAAGGATGCAATTTCAACTCTTTACCTGAAGATCAGGAAAATATGAGAGACTGAACATCAGATCTAACCTGATGAGAATAAATGAGATTTGAACAAGTCCCAGTACATGTGCCCTATCCCCACTAACTTTCAAATGACAGCTCAGCACCAAGCTTCCTTTCACACTGAGCCCCTATTTCTATTGTCACCATCTTCCATGGCAGGAAGTAAGGTAGGCAGGAAAGGAATGAACTACCCCACATAGCAGGAAAACCTGGTTAATATTGATTTGCTGGGATGTGTGATGCAACAGTAACTGCATAGCTCCACATGAAGCCTTCTCCGATTTGGCAGACCTTGTAGTAAACTGCGGGTTTTCAATCTGCTGCAATATGAGCAAGAGTCACTGAAGTCTCTGTTCCACACCTCCCAGTCCTGGAATACAAGAAATGCATCATCGGCACTGGGAGCACTTTTGATGTTTCAAGCTGGACAATGAGCAACAGTAATGCCATGCTGCCCTCCTAAGCAAGAATGAAATATGTTTTATTTCTGTTGTCCCAGTGGTTCAGACACACTGGGTCTAGGAATTTGGCTCCATGACACACAGAGTCAGTACTCCTTTCCAGCTGAGTTGGCCCCAGAAACAGGACGAGTGCTTCTGTCTGGCACTACATATGATCTAATAGACCCTAGAGGATGGTACTGGCTTGTACAGGTCATTCATAAGCCAGACAGTCCACATGTGGATAAAGAGGAGTTGACTACAACTCTGTAGCCTTCTGGCTTTCAAAGACTTCATTCTGGTGTAGGGAGCAAAGAACCAAAGGGATAGCTCTTCACTGAACTACAGCTGTTATGTCTCACTGAAGTATTACCTTCATCCTCCAGCACGCTCCTGTTGTTTCAAGGCCTAGGTCCTAAAAAACATGGTTAACATGGTTCTTGTAGGACAAAGGGAGCATGATTTAACTCTTCAGCCAGGATTGTAGATGGTAAATATAAATATTCATAATTTTGGCTGCCTAGTATATGCAGTACACTGTATGGATATATTTCAGTCCATATTCCACAGTATTTCGTACCTAAATTGTGCTAGTGGTCACCTCAGAGTCTTGGTCATATTTCTGCTCCTACTGCTCTACACGGTGCTGTTCACCATGCAGTAGACATAATGCCCAAAAATGTCATGGGAGTTTTGAGTTTTACAGGGAACAATCAGGAAGGGAGAAAAAGCAGATGTAAAAGTGCCTCTACTATTCTCACACACAAAAGATAATACAGCAAAGACACATTTTAAACCAGCAAAGTTATTCCATGGGAGAAGGAACAGAGAAGCCAATTATTCATCTGTCAACACAGAGTAAGAAAGTTACTTGTCGCTCAGATGCATGTACTCACTTTCAGCAAAATCCTTGTTTGACTCACATAAATCGGAGCCCTGACCATGGTAGTTTGTGCTAACGCATTTGTTCTCACACTGATTTGTACATTTGCTCTTTCCTGTAAGCATCCATGCAGACAAAATCACCATTCCCTATGTGTAGCCACAGAAAATGGAGAACCAGCCAGTCAAACAACCTACAAAACCCAAACACAACCAGACTGAACCAAATACAGACTAAACCAAAACATGCGACTTATGGAAACAGTCGCAAATATTTCTTCCCCTCTCTTCAGACAGCTCACATTGATGTCTTCTTTACACAAATTAAGAGAAATTACATTATTTAATTGATGTTCAAGATATGTAAGGTACATTGTTCTTTAACAGTCATCTTACTTAATTTTTATATCTTTCCACTAAAAAAAAAAAAAAAAAAAAAGTTATACCTTTTCAAATGTTTCTTTTTGACAGGGAACTAATATATATTGGTGTGTAAGTTCACACATATATATACATACACACATAGACAAATACATGCATTCACAGCTATACATACAGCTAGATAATCTTTTGTGATTTTGCATGTTCACCATCTATATCTGAAACTAAATACTTTAAACTGAGAGCATTCACTCACTTTTACCTGGTTAATACCAGAAATTTCTTCATCAGCACTAAGGAACATTAATTTACATTAATGTTAAACTTACTGCATTATGTCAATTGCAATACTTGCAACAGCAAGTAACTCAGCTGAGGAGCACCATGTAATGTGAAGTTGTAGGGAATAACATAAATTACTTATTTTACACTGCAATGAAGAAATATTTTAATGGAAATTGAATTTTCTAAATTAAAATAAATCTGATCTAAAATAATTTGCCCCCCAACAAATACCCTGTTCTTTGACCTGGTGTTTTTTTAATAGTTTTTGCAAATAATATATGACTGTGCTGGAGAAAAATTATATTACCTGATTCAAGCATTAGAGACATGGAAATATCCACATGCAACATTCTAGGATTTAGTCAAGTAATTTTCATACAACCAATCATTCTCTATACAGAATTTATTTTTATAATTCTTCATCTGGCTATGTTATGTTCAGAGAACAGAAGGTAACACAGTATTTTGACTTTACATTAATATTTCTATAGCTATAAAGCCTTTTTTTTTCTTCTTTTCTGTAAGATTGCATCTATGTAGGGTTCCATAAGTCAGCTCTACTTTGATTTTAAATACTGGAAAACACTTAAATACCGAATTAATTCATTTTCTGAAAGATCAGCTTATGCTTTGGTGTAGTTTTGCATGTTAAAATAAACCTTACATTAAATCACTCAGTCTGTTGCCTACAGAAATCCCTCTGTCTAGTACCACTAATATTTAACAAAAGGTAACAAGAGGCATCAAGCACTAAATTTTACATTTTTAAAGCTTAAAATAAGGGCTAGCTCCTGAGCAATAGTTTATTATTAAATCATTAATTTCATGCATGAGTACAACTCTTTTTATCTAAGCGTGACTGTATTAAAAATATAAAACTATTTTAAAATTGTGTCTTGCATCAAGTTTTTACTGACATTTCTTCCAAACTACTACCTGTCAGATCACAGAAAAAATCATTAAAATGCTTCAAACATTCCTTTAGTGGACTGAATTCCTATGTAAACCTACATAAATTCCTACATAAACCACTGAAGGGTTTGCAAACGCAAAGGTGGATGTGACATTTTAAAATTACAACAATAGCAGCCTCTAACTTACTTTAGCAGTAGGAAAATTCTACTAAGGAATGTGGATATCTGTCCTTTGATGCAAAGAGAGAAGAACAATGTGAGCTATACCAAAGAAAGTTCATCAATTTCTCAAAAGCAATTAGAGCCTAAGTAAGTACCTAAAGCCGCCACGATGCTCTGATCACCTGTCGAAGTTGGAAGGATGAAGAGAGCTGTAACAAATCGAAAGGGCAAGTGATGCTCCAAAGGTCTGGGCTCGGAAAGAGGAGCCGGGGGGGGGATGAAAAGCATTACTGCCTTCGGGGCTGCCGAGGAGAGGCTGCCTTCTCCCCCGCCCTGAGCCGCCTCCGCATCTCCCAACGGCATCCCAGGGGCAGTATCCGCCGCACAAGGGACTTTCCTCGGGGCCTCGCGTTGTCGCGTTGAAGCGGGCTGTGACAAAGGTCCGAGTTAAGCAAGTCATCGAGGGGCACCCGATGTCCTCGCCTGCTCCCCGGCAAAACCCCCGGGGCAATCCAGACCTGGCGTGGCGGGTCCCGCTTCCGCAGTGGCCGGACTGGTCTCGGACCCCCTCCGGCCTCCTCTCCGCCCTCGCCGCTCNCCGCACCGCGCCGCCGGGCCCGCCCCCCGGGGCACCGCGGTCCTCTCTGCCCCAGCTTTTGCCTCACCTTGCCGCAAGCTCGCCGCGGACAGGGGCTCTCCAGCACCGAAGGTACCCACCGTGCCCCTTTCCTGAAGCCCTTTCCTGGGATCCCGCTAAGGCCGGGTCCCCAAGGAGTCCTCGCTCCACCGTCGGGGCCGCCTGGCACCCCAAGAGCTGCGCCGGCAGCCCCGCGTCGCCGCACCGCCCCAGCACGGCGGCATCCTCCTCCCCCGCCACGGCTCCCCGCCCAGAGCAGACCTCGGGAACCGCCTACCGCGGGGCCTGCCCGCCGGCCCCCCTCCTGGCACCGGTTCGTTCCCCTCCCTTGGGAGCCGCCTGCCACCTCCGCCCGCGGTGGCAGTGAAGCCCTTCCCGAGGCAGAAGCCATCCTGGCAGCGCCTGCGAACCGTGGCGAGGGGGGGCTCAGAAGGTAGAGGGAATTCCGCCTTGTAACGGTACTTTGAAAAGGGGAGTTTCTTCCAAAGTTGTGGGAAAACCCAAACCAAAACCACCTACAAAGCTTTCCTGCCAGTTGCCCTTCAAAGCGTCTGAAAACACTTTCGAAAGTAAAAAGCTATTCCGAGAGCTGCAGGTATTGACAAGAATGGTTTAAAGTGAAAATTACTGCTTCAAAGAAAGGACTGGTAGGATACAAAATTATGAATTTGTTCGAAGTATGAAACGATTTGTGGCACAGCTGGTATGTAAACTAAAACCATCAAATGTCTTGTCATAATCAAATATTCCCTAAATCTAGACTAGCGACATTGCTTTTGAAAGATGTCGTTCCATATAAATGCCTTTAACGCCTGGTAGAAAATTCTTATGAACATGTTGACAAATGAAATAACCTGGGTTATTTGATTAGTGTCCATGTAATCTGAATATTGGCTTGTATCGGGAAAAGAAACGTCAGCCCTTTAATGCTTTTGGAAGCACGGATTTTCGCTGCAATTAAAGAGTAATCTTATACCAATAGAGTGAATCACGCTCTACGTGTTCTGTGCTACAGGGATTAAAGTGTATGAAGCCAAGAGTTTGTGTCTTCTTTTAAAACTCAGCTCAGGCAGAACAAACAACGTTACAGAGCATAAGGAAGGGTTGGTGGCTGACGCTCCGCTGTGGGGAGATCTGTATCCCGCCAGCCTCTCAGGGACAACAGGTTTGCGTGCCGATGGCATCTTTCAATATTCTTCTGGAAACACTTTCTGATTTGGGGTGCTGCTGGAAACCAAGAGGAACAGTTCCCACTGCACTTCATATGGCAAGGGTTTTATGTTTGGGCAGCCTTTAGCTGCAGAAGGCGTTGGAAGGGGTAGCTAGACATTGTCACCTGCCTTACGGAGCTTGAATCACTGCGAATAGTGTGCTGAGGTAACCTGTGCCATCTTGCGATCAGCTCAGCTGGTGCTTGGTTTGATTTTCCTTCGAGCAATACCCAAGCAAATGAGATCGAGCGTCTGGGCCATCGGCACACCACGGGCTTCGACCTCGGACCGGACTCCGTCCGCTCCGCCAGTCCAGATCCCCATGCCTCCCGCTAGCTTGCCCTGGACACTAACCCCACACATACCTCGGACCTGTCAGGCTTGCCCGGTGTATGTGACAGCTGCTGCTGAGTCGGAAATGATGTTTTGTTGAATAGAAGGGGCTATGGTGCAGAAGGCAGGCAGCTCGCAATACCCTTGCCGGCCTCGACCCTCCTCGCAGGAGCTGGGCGAGCCGGAAGGGGCTATCAGAGAGCCGGCCGCACACCCCACAGTATTTGGCGGGGGTATCGTGGCTTTTCCGTGCGCTCAGAAGCCTTAAAAAATGCCCTGCACGTCAGGACTGTATATCCTTTGGAGAAGACAGGTCAGGCAGCCCTTTGCTCTTTGCAGAATAAGATGGTTTAGTAATGATCAGAGAAGGGCAATGCACATGATTAGAAAACAGTGTATAACCCAGTTTTTCTTTGTAGTGCCTTATTCTGCTTTGGAGTCTTCCCCGAAGTCTGTCCCATTATTTTGCGAAACAATCTGATATTCACGAAGGAATCTGACTCTATTGGCATTTTAGGTGGGTTTTGTTTGTTTGTTTTCAAAGACGGAGAGGAAAAGCGGCCCCTTCAAGCAGTAAGAGTGAGAGCGGCCAGGGCGCGATGAGGGACCGCGGCTCCCGGGGACCTTGCAGATAGCGGACGCTAGCGGGCACCGTCGAGGCCGAAGCCCAGCGGAGCGGGAGGAAGGGGGATGCCTGTTGCCCAGCCGCTGCTTGCTCATTTTTTGTGAATGTCACTAGGGAGGATGTGGTTTCCTTGTATTTCTCCATGATCTAAGTAATCGCTGGGTCTCAACTGGCCAGTGCGCAAAACCCTTTAAAGTGGTTGGCTCAAGCAGGGCATTCAACTTCTAGCCGTGCATAGTTAAAACTGAGCGCAACTGAAAGCCGATGGACCCCCTAATCTTTCCCCTGATAAGTCCTTGACCGCGGCCGCAGTCGGGTGTGTCTGAAGTAGGTCCAGCATGGAGACAGGGAAAACTAAACCCTAGATGCTTTTCCCGCAATGCAAAATTTATTTCAGACTTGGCGGGCGACAAAACACTCGAAGGGCTGCTAGAGGAGTACCGGCTTCGGCGGGGAAGAAGCTCTGCGCGGCAGGATGGGGACAGATGCGCCGCCTCCACGCGTGTCCTTGTCGGGCTAGGAGGGAAAGACACCCACCCTCAGCCCCGCTGCGTGGGCACACTCCGCGGAGCCGGCAGGGCCCAGGACAGAGTTCACACGCCGTAGTCTTTTCCGCGCCTTCCTGCAGGGCAGCGGGCTGAGCCCCGTCCGGGCAGGCCCTGTGCCCCTCGGTGCCAAGCTTTGTTGAGGGGAGGAACGGACAATTTTTTCTCTTTGCACGTAGAAGGGGCTCCTAGCCAGAGTGTTATTACTTGGCTTCCCGGGTGAAGAGACGCCCGGCGAAGCGATGTTTGAGGGCGCTACGGCCTGATAGGGCAGTCTGCCAGCACCCCACAGGGGATGGATTCCCTCGACCTTGACTCGCGTTCAGAAGCCTCCCCCCGAGAAAGAGAAACATCTAGTCCTAACTCTGTCATGCAAAGTGACTCTGCTCCTCATAGCTCCCCGTGGCTCTTTTCATTAATTAGGGTCTGCAAAGGGTGTGGGGGAAGGGGAAGAGGCTGGAAGCCACTAATTATTCAAACTTTGGAGACAGCATCCAGCTCTTTAGGGCACCGCTTTGTAACCTGTGTATCAGGCGAGGAGTGATTATGCCACTGTGCAAATTCTCCATTAAGAGATTTCGTTTCATCGTTACTCACTGCCTGCAGGATGCGTGCAGGCTCCGGCATTAAGTTAACTAAGCTTTTTACCACAGAAGAGAAATAATTTGCTATGGCAAGAGAGGGTCTTGAAACCTGCCCTTACCCCCGCCCCCTGGCAGTAACCTTTTTAATTGCCCTCATGTGCAAGGAAATAAATCATTAAGTGCCCCTCGCGTCGTCCCCTCACTCCCGTTTTGTCACAGGACTTTGCAATTACGCCCATTTCCTACAGCAATTTTTCACGCCTCGATGGCTTACGCCCCTCAGCCCCAGTCACGCCAGGGCCCCCCTCTGCTCCCCGAGTCTGCGGGCGAGAGGGAGAGCAGGGCGCGCAGGGATGCCCCGGGCCGCGGCCAGGCGCCCCGCGGGCAGTTCGAGAGGGAAGGAGGGATGGAAGAATGGAAGACGCTCGCTCTGTGCCCGAAGAGGCGACGGGCCTGGGGCGCAGCGGCCCTTAACCTCAGTCCCCGGCTCAGCAGCCTTTCCTACATCGGTATCCCGGAACAGGAAAGTCTCAGTTCAGCTTTCCCCCATAAGATCCTGTCTCCCTCCCCCCGCTCCCCTCCCGCTGTCCCTCCCTGCCTCTGGCCCTTGCGAGGGGAGCCGCTTCTCTCCGTGCGGGACGGGGGGAGCCACTTGGGGTAGCCGCCGAGGCGGCAGGGCATAAGGACTAGACTTTGGGGATCATCCGCCTGGGCTCAACCCCCTGCCCTGAGTCAGCAG
Source organism: Semnornis frantzii (assembly GCA_013399775.1). Classification (NCBI taxonomy): domain Eukaryota; kingdom Metazoa; phylum Chordata; class Aves; order Piciformes; family Ramphastidae; genus Semnornis; species Semnornis frantzii. Next base: position 12,450 of record VWYK01017120.1, on the reverse strand, counting down.
TCCGGTGCCCGGCGGGCAGGGCTGCCTTGAGCTCGCAGGGTTGAGCGTTGAGCTGAGATCCTGAAGTTGGTGGGNTTTTTTTAAATCTGCCCTCGGTGTTTCCAAAGAGCCCGGAAGGTCTGTAGTGAGAGAAAGAAACTGGGGGAGGAGAAAGAATTAAGGAAGGGAAAAGATGGCGAGTTGCAGGACCAGCGTGGAGAAAGCAGCATTTTTGTGCTGCTTCTTGCTGGCAATGTGGAGCCTAACCTTCTGTGCCCGGCCGGAGGAGGAGGAAGAGCAAGAAGAGCAGCGCTCTTGTCACGGTGCCTTTGATCTCTACTTCGTCCTGGATAAGTAAGTGACAGTCGCATTTAAAAACGTTTATTCACCCTTCAGTGCCTCCTTGTAGCAGCAGGGACATTGTCTCCCCCGCCTCCCCGGGTGCCTTTCCCCCCAGCTCCTTCGGTACTTAACATGATTTGTGGGGCAAGGTCCTTCGTTTTGCTTCCCAAAACTTGCACATTTTTCAAGTGGGGCCCTTCGGGGAGCACTGTGCTTTATCCTGGGTTAGTTGCACGTGGAACCGGGAAAACCAGGTCGCCTTCGGGTTCTAGTATGTGGTGTGTGGGGTGTTGAGTTTGAAAGGATGTGGTCACTGGTCCCAGAATGCATGGAGCTAGGTGTCAAGACTTGGGCTAAGTGCAGAGATGTCACCTGTGGGCTAAGACTTAGCTAAAGTTGAGGGTAGACCGTTTGTATGTAAGTGGCTGCTTTTTTACAGACTCAGTGTAAGGTTTTGTAGAACTTGTTTCTGCTCAACTTCTTTGGAATTGTCTAAACCTGTGTTTGAGTATATTTATAAAAATAGGTTGGGAAATACCTAAACTAGGCTAACATATCGTTAAAGTACGACCAGAGGGTATGGTTAAGCTCACGTTTGTAGGCATGTTATAGCAAGCACTGGCAGACTGAGTGCTAAACTGATGCACCCACAGGTGTTCAGAAGGTGAAAATAGCCGTTTCTCCTGGTGCACTGCTCCATCTTGACAGCCAAAAGTTAAATTCAAGTATTAAATTGTCAGTTTCCCACATATATGTAATGTGATGATTGTGTTATCTAATGCATTGATAGTGACATGGTGCTATGAAAGACTGAAGCCTCTACTTGGTGGTTTTTACCCACCAGCCAGATGTGAAGTCTGTTTGGGGCTGTTTCCTGATTGGGAGAACTGTTTGGTGTATCAGGCCTTCTGCGCAGACTGCATGAGGCAAAAAGCCACCACAACTTGGGAGCCAGTATATTCCCAAAATCAAGAATTTAAAAAATATCATGAAGTAGTGATTCTATTTTTAGAACAAAGTGATCTGAAGACCAAGTGCACTCTGCCTTTCCAAAAGATGTACTGACCCACCATGAGGTCATTGTTTTGTTTTCCTGTACTACAAATTTGTTCCTGAAGTAACCTTCGTGTCTAGAAAGAGCTCTGTGGGGGGCTAGTGTTAGTTCTCAGATTCACTGTCAATTTCAAAGGATTGGAAGTGTTGTTATGCTCACTTCCTATATGAATTCCTTTTAACAATAAACGATGATTGCAATATGACAACAGCTGTCTTCAGTGCAGTTTCGTTGTTTACAATGACATTCTGTACCACTACTAGCAATCACCACACTGCACTATGCTTCTCTTCATCTGTAGATCAGAAAGCACTTTAATGGGGAGATTGCTGTTACCACTCGTGCTGTATTAGGGAAAACTGTGAAAGAGAAGAGGGTGATTTGTTCAAAATCACTGGTATGTCAAGCAATAGGAAGTTGTGTGAGCAAGCTGCTCTTCAGTGTTGTAGACATGAGCTCCATTTTTTATCAGGCTACAGGTGTTTTATCTTGGCTCAGGTGTTATCCATTTGGTACAGTGGTCCTCTGGAGATTGGACCTGATTGTTGTCAAAGTCAGGCATGTTGGTTCCAGTGGGAAAATTCTCTTTAGCTTCTGTTACAAACTGAGTGTTTATAAGCTTTGAGAATTATACTACTAAGTTCCTCTTTGGTAAAAAGCTGTAGTGAAAGTTACTTGGGCCCCCATGGGGATTTAGAAACCATCTCTGCTCCTACCGTGTCTGTGACAGCATGGTGGCAAAGCTACTTTTGACCTTGATGATGTTGCATTACAGTTCACATGGGTAATAATGGAGTGCGAGACCGTTGGAGCCATAGGTCCCATGCTGGCTGAGGATGTATTTAGTCCCAGCTGTATTCTCTAACAACTGGTGCAGCACAGGTAGCTTTATGGAGGCAGGGAGAATTAACTTTGTGGATAGACTTTAGGGCAGATAGATCTTGGGGCAGTTTAGCAGGAAGGAATTAGCTAATATGTTAGTGTTGAGAAGGCCAGGGTATTCCTGGTAAGGAGAAGGCAGGAAGCCAATCAGAAGAAACTGTTCAAATCTGAAAATACAGTGGTCATGTATTTTTGGAACTGGATCCATGCTGATACATATCTGGGAAGGATTGTAATTTCTAATGGGAGAATCCCCATAAGAACCCAGCCCTACACACCACAGAGTATCCCCACACGGCCTGGGGATTGTCTCCCTTCATGAGAAACTTGACAGTCTGAAGTTAGATGCATTCAGTCTTAATTAGCTGTCTAATAATAGGATTGAAGCATTGGCTGTGTGAAAACTCCAGGCTTTAATCCTGTGACCCTGTAGTGCGCTTTTTAGCTGAATGACAGACCCTGTATCTGAAGTCAGCCTAAGTGAACCAAAATTACTTTAAAACTGCTTTTCTTTGTTGCCCCATAGGAAGATGTGTTCTCATTTCAGTAGGAGGCAAACTGGAAGATAACAAACCTTCCTCCTTATGCATGTAAGCACTATGTGTTACTGCAATGACTTTATTGGGGCATGATTTTTCATTCAACCAGGCAAAGTCTATGGGAATTTAGTCCTGCAGGCAATAGCCATCAGATGGAAAAGATCATCTGCTGGTGAAGTTATTGGTGTAATATATATGCTGCCAATTAGAAAAAAGTCAAACCTGTCTGCCTTTGTACAGTTTTTCTCTGCCTGGAGTTGATTGCACCCCTTTATGTTGACTCCAAGAGAGTGGAACTGAAAGGCAAAAGCAGCATTTGTGTGAGGGAGACTTGTTACTGTCCTCCTTAGCATTGTCTGGCCCTGCTAGAGCCACATTAGGACTACCTTGTCTATGAGGATGCTTAAATGAACAAATCTCTTGAAGCTAGGAAAACTGGACATTTGCTGGCTACAGAGGCAGCTGCCCAGAGTCTGCAATCATGCTGCCTCTGTCAGACATCACAAATTATGCAGGCTTGAGTTTATTGGGAGGTGTAGTGGAAGACTTTAAAATGTCATACTGAAACAACAGAATTTTTTGTTTGTAGCTAAGTCTCCCTCTGCTTGAGGTATGGCAGTATACAGTGCAGTTGGCATATCTTTCTTACGGCATGTGGTAAGATCAAGTGACATGTGGTATCAAAGATCTCATGTTTACTTTCAAATAAGCATAGCTATTAAGCCCAACATAGTGGAAACTGCGTAGTTCTCACTTTGGTTGCTTCATTTGCTTTGGTTGTCCAGGTGCATAAAGGCCTTGTTTCAGTTCCAGCCCAATGCTGAGGACAGATGCTCTTAGGGATGCTTTTAGGGATTTGGTTACCTGACTATCAGGTCTTTAAAATCAAATAATTGTTTTGTTCAGAAAAGACCTGTAAGAACATCAAGTTCAACAGTGTCTCATAGTGACATCCTTTAGTCTTGAGAAGACTGAGAGAGGATCTCATCAATGTCTATAAATATCTGAGAGGTGGGTGTCAAGTGGATGGGGCCAATCTCTTTTCAGTGGTGCACACTAATAAGACAAGGAACGGGTACAGACTTGAACATAGAAGGTTTCACCACAATATGAGGGGAAACTTCTTTACAGTGAGGGTGATGGAGCACTGAAACAGGCTGCCCAGAAAGTTTGTGATGTTTCCTTCTCTGGAGACTTTCAAAACCTTCCTGGATGCATTCCTGTGTGGACTACCCTAAGGGATCCTGCTTTGACAGGGGGATTGGACTTGATGATCTCTGGAGTTCCTTTCCAACCTCTAATGTTCTGTGATTTTGTGAGTATGTAAATAACTTTCTTTCATCCCTGCCTTGCTGTTAACATCCAGCTGCTGTTTGAAATCATATTGAAATGCACTTGCACAGCAGAAAGGGTGACTGACCTCTAGTGTTTTCTAATTATAACAGTGCCTGATAGCATCATTATGATTGTTAGTGCAACAAATATAAACCCTTTCAAAGTAAGGACTTACTACTGCCATAAATATCTGCTTCTGGCGATGCTTGACATGACAGAGCTGAGCTGCAGAGCTGTCTGTAGTTTATATTTACCGAATGTGAAGACATTCCTTTGATTATTTTTTAGACTGTAGGGCAGAATCAGAAATGGGGGAGGAAGAATGTGAGATAGTCAAAAGTATTTTTTCCGTTTTACTTGCTGGATGTTTGCTAAGAAACTGTTTGAATTTTTAGGAAAAATGAGCCACTCAGCCTTGGGAAAATGTTGTCTCCTTGTACAAGACAGATCGTGGCAGCACAAATGTCCAGGGTGAGACCCTGGCTGATTTTCTTTTAGAGCAGTGATTTTTTTAAAAATTATTCTTTTTTGGAAGCTGGACTAACTACCTTTTCTCCATTCCTCGTCTTCCCCCAAACTTCCTGGATAGACTGTCTTCACAGTGGTCCCACCTCTTGGGTCTACAACAATATTGCCTTTTGGTTGGTCTCCTGTGTTCCTAAGACCACATCTGTCAGCAGCAACTTTGGTAAAGACATCAGTACAATGCGGCCAGCCCCTTGTATTCAATCTTCCAGCTGCCTTTCTTTAAACTTGGTGAGCTTCTTTCCAGAGGTGAATGTCACTGGTAGGTAGTTGATGGGGAAGAACACAACCTCCAATTAGATTTGAAATTAGCTACTCAGCCCCATCTCTCTCCTGACTTTGGGATTTGGGTCTGTGACCCCCTCCACAATTTCATCTTGAAAACCCAATTTGTGGAGAAGGGAGGTGTCTCAAGGGAAACAGGTTCATTCTTCTTAAATCACTTCAGGCAAGCCAAAAAGCCATCAGAACAAAAGGCATTTCAGGAGCTGGTGTTCTGAGCCACCTTTTCTCATTTTAAGGCAGCTGTAGTGAATTACTGATTTCCACATATATTGTCTTGTCACAATATGCCATATTTAAAGCAATGTATGAGACTTTGGTAAATGCATTTTGTGCTTTTTGCCTACCCCCCACCCTAATGACTTCCTCACCAAAGACCCGAATGCATTTAACATTCATGAATTACAAATACTAGGGAGCATTTTTTGTCTTAGGCTCTCACTGTAGCCCTCTGTCTCCCTTCCTGTGCCTACATAGTCCCAGGGCAGAGCGAGACCTGTGGGAGCTTCTGCAGCATCTCTGCCCTATTTTGGTCCAGTGCCATCCTGTGTGCAGGTTTTGTGCAGAGTATGAATAAGGTAAGAGTGTGGCTAACAGCACTGTTGTGGTTGGAAATGAGAATGCTGGCAAGGATAGGTGCCTGAACACACGTTCTGCCACCTAACTCAACTGCATTTGAAAATCTTGTGCTGACTACCTTAAATCACCACTGAGTACACCTTTACTTGCTGCAGCTAGAATTCAGATGTAGGACCTGATGCAGGTCAGCTGTATTGATTGAGAGGAGTTGCTGTCTGAGCAAAAGTATCCTTGGATGGTGTTGAGTCCATTTTAAAATGTTGTGTCTCTCTGTCTTCTTTCTCTGTGGTCTTCCCAGCCACCCTCCCCTTATAATGACACTTCTCTCCAACCGTAAGGAACCTTTATTGTTTCCAAAACATAATCTGTTGGTATTTTGCCTTTGCATCTTTCTTTGTTGTGGTTGTATCTCAGCCAGTGCCGTGATTTTCTTACAACCAGGTATAATTGCTTGGAATGTTCCAAAGCTAATTTTAATTTGACTTCAGGCATATTTATGTTATTTGAACCAGGTTTTATTTGTTTGTATTTTGCCTGATACTATTCTTCCAGATTTGCCTTTTGGCAGGAAAAAGAATACTCAGGAAAACCAATTTTCTTCTCTTTTGCCTGAAGAGAAAAAATCCTTTGTAAAACACAAGGCAAAGCTAATAGCTAGTGTTTATTTGCCATAAAATGTGTACAGTTAACAGGAAGAAAAAGCCATGGCAGCTTGTCATTTGCAGTCTATTTATGCATGTAACTAAATCTGATTTATTTGGGGCTTAAGCCAAGGAAGTAAACCGTAAGATTCCCACTGACCTAGGATTTTTGTTTGTGTGCATTCAGTGATTGAGAATTTGATTACTTTTGTCTGAGCTTGCAGGCCAAATTCTGGTGTGAATTGTGAGTTTATGAGGTGTAGTAGGACTGAACCTTTTAACCAAAAGTGCAGAGAAGAATTGACTCCTGAGAGTTATTCACCACTCAGTGTTGTATCCCTGTTCTTCGCTATGATTTGCATCCTGATAAGAGTGGTGCAGTGTGACTGGGATTGAGCACCCTGCTTTGCTCCTTATATTATCCTTATATGACTGGGATGTTGAGGGCAGATTTTCCAGCCCTGATGCTGCTCAGAGCAGCCCTGGAGATCTGAAGTGGTTGGGTACAGTTTGAGCATGGCTTCTGAGTTTTACTTTGTGCTCTTTTGTTGGCTGGGAATGCAGCAAGAGCTGTAGTACCAAGCAGACAAGACTTGGGGTTAGATGGAACAAAGAACAATGCCTTGAGGCGTGATTGCCAGAAGTCTGTAATGTTGCTGCGGACTATCAGCAGTTTTATAAGCTAAAAGCTACCTGTAATGGTTTTGGTAATGAAACCTTTTGCATTCAAGTGTACTCAGGGTTCTGGCCTAGGACTATTTTTTTAATTTTTTTTCCCAGTCACTTCTCTGCTTCTTCACCTCTCCATTCCAGCCCTTGTCTTGTTCATTAATGTTAGTAGTAGTCTGCAGCAAGGACTTGTCTCAGAAGGGCTGTCTCTGCAGTGTTTCTAATTGCCTCTGGAGCACATAAGATAAACCGGGCCTTCCTTGCCTCGATGAATCACCCAGTCAAGGCCCCTACCACGCTTTGTAAGAAGCATTGTTTGGAAGAGGAGGGTTCATGTCACTTCAAATGCTCTGCTGGCTTAGAATTCAGCAGAGGGTTGGATGAACATGCTCGCGTCTGAAACCACAACAAACTAGATGCCCCAGGGTTTGCTTTTATTGCAGAGCTTTTAGTAGCCATGTGCAAGAATTCTGTTGTCTACCATGTGGTTGTAGCCACAAAGAACTGTCCATATAGCAAAAACAAAATATCACATTTCTGAACAATGGGCTTGTATAGGGTCACCATCAGCTCAAGGGGATAGAAACTTGCAGGGACCTGCAAACTCCGTGGATGTGTTACTCCCCTGACATCACAGTCAAGCCAAACCCATCATCAGTAATAATGGGTCTTTTTCTTGCTCCGGGCTCTCTAGAGCTGCCGCCTTCAGCTAATCTGTAACAGCCAAGTGTGTGTGGTGGCAGGGAATAAAACAAAGGGCAGTTCTGTATCTTCAAAACCTTTCACCTTCTCACTTTCAGCAGAGAAGAGAGGCTTTGGGTCCTGCTGCCTTCTCTGCCTTTCATTATCATATGACAATGAAAATATTTACTGTTAGGGTAGTGCTGGGATTTAAACTTTCACTGATAAGCTGCAGGTCTGTTGTATATTGTGCTAGGCTGACCTGTAATAGGCTCCTGACAATGACTTTAGCTGTAACTGAATCGCACAGGCCCTAGGACAGACACCTTAGAACTAACTCTCCAGGTTTTTCCCTGCTGAAATAACTGGGCTGAGAATGCCACCTGGGTTGTGCTACTGTGTTTCTCTGGACTCCAGCTTCCACTGCCTCTGGGAGCCTGTTGGGAAAGAAGAGGTTTCCAGCCCATCTCGCCAAGTGTCGCTGTCACAAACAGCAGCGAAATATCTCAGGCTGGGTTAGCCACGACTAACAGCCTCACCACTTTTATACTGACATGGAGCTCTGCTAAGCTAGAAGGAGTCACTCCAAAGCAAGCAGGAGCAGAGTCAAGCCTTGCAATCACATCACTTCCTTCCACCCACAGAAATACTGACCTCCTCTCTCCCGGCTCCCATCAAGTGGTAGTGATGTGAAATTCAGGAAAACAGCAGCAGCAGGAGCTGTAGCAGCAGCTGCTCGTCCAAGCTGAGTCCCAGTGAGGCCGGGAGCACATTCTTTCCTATGTTGTGGTTTGCTGACTCTTCTCTTTGTCTAGCGTGTAATGGGAACAGAGCTCCTGGAGCAAGAAGCATGCTCACAATAAATGGCTGCTGTAGATTTTGTCAGTTTGCTTAGGCCTAATTCTGATCCGAATTGCATGGTACGAACCTGGGGAAATTATGCTCATTCTCTGGATTGGCTCCAGGTTCACTCCAGCAGAATCAGCAGCAGAAACAGGCCCTGAAATACTTTTTTGTGGCGCTCCGGCTGTCCACAGCAGCTACTTGCTGCATCGCATTTTCCTTAGCTGTGAAAATTATGTAACCTCTTAGAGCTGAAACCCCACCAACCTGCTTTGACTCTGAAAGGCCTTTGGTTTGTGGGGCTTGGTACTTTGCAGAAAAAGTCAGACTCACTGGGCTTCTTCAGCAGGATAGTGCAGGGAGAAACCCCGGAGCTTGGCTGGTCGTGGCAGCAGCCATTTTGGTTGATGTGAGGAGTTGAACCAGGTAGCTAATGAAAGCAGGAAATCTCCAAGGCATGATCGAACAAGATAGATCTGGCTGTAATGTAGTCTTTCTTTGCAGACAGTCATAGTGCTTGGATCCACTAGAACAAACCTCCACAGCAAGATACATAGGATTCTATGGCTTCCCCAAGGTTTCTGCTAGTTAGTTACTGGTGAGGGTGGATGAGTGTTTGTCTCATGCCCAATACCTTTTCTGCACAGCACAGATGTTTCACATAATTTGTTTTTTTTCCTCATTATTCAGAAGACTTCATAATTCCTCTGAAATCTTAGAGGAGTATATCATTTGGTGAACAAACAACCAGGCACAGAATTTTGTTTGTAGTTATTTTCTGGTGGCACTTTGGGACAACATGTTAACTCTGTCTGAGGCTCCTGTTAGCACAGGCTTCTGCAGCAAAAGATGAAACTATCAGGACAAACTCCAGAAGCCTCCACAACATACATATATATATATATGTATATATATGCATGTATGTAGTATGTGTATGTGTGTATATATATATATATGAAATAGCAAATAAAAATACTTTGTAAACAGGGATATTTAGGAGCAAACTTGGTGGGGAGGGAGAGGAAATTGGGTTCTTTTAGAAGCCAGGCCATCCTCACAGGTGCCATGAGGGGTTTGATGTGATGGACATTGTTGGCATTTGCAGTGTGAGAGGACAAACTTGAGCTTGAAGGAGTGTGGTGGATAAAGTGATTAGGTGCTGGCTATTTCACTAGTACACTTTTATGTGGAATTTTGAAACAGTAATGTTTGAGCAAGCAGTGTGCCCAGGTAGCAAAGAAAGCCAATGGCATCCTGGCTTGTATTAGAAGTACTGTGTCCAACAGGGATAGGGATGTGATTGTCTCCTTGTACTTTGGTCAGGCCACACCTCAAGTGTTGTGTTAATTTTTGGGCACCTCATTACAAGAGGGATGTGGAGGTGCTGGAGCAAGTGCAGAGGAGGGCAATGAAGCTTGCAAAGGTTCTGGAGAATAAATCTTATGAAGAGTGACTGAGGGAGCTGGGGCTGGTTAGTTTGAAAAGATGAGGCTGAGGTGAGACCTCATCACTGTCTACAGCTGTTTGAAAGGACATTGTGGAGAGGCTGCTGCTGGTCTCTTCTCACAGGTAAGTGATGATAGAACAAGAGGAAATGGCCTCAAGCTGTGCCTGGGTAGGTTTAGACTGGACATTAGGAAACATTTTTTCACAGCAAGAGGGCCCGGCATTGGAATGGGCTGCCCAGGGAGGTGATTGAGTCACTAAGAGTCATTTGGATGTGGTGCTTGAGGATATGGTTTAAGGGTGAACTTTGAAGATCAGGGACGGTGGTTGGACTTGATGATCCTGGGGGTCTTTTCCAACTGGAATGTTTCTGTCTGGCTTTACTATTTTCCAGTTGTGGTAATTAGGTCAGTTTTGACACTTTCCAGCTGATAAGCAACAAGTGGGTGCAGAATTCCTCCTAAGCTTGAAGGAGACCCACTGCCATGTCAAACTGCTTCTGCTCAATAGGGTCATAGCTCAGTGGAGCCATGCACTCTGACAACCCAGTACACTTCCTATGAGGGCTAGCCCAAGCACAAGACCTGCCTAGCTTTTCAGACATGGGCGCTCTTAGTCTCACTGGCTGTACCTCTTCCAAGAAGGAGTATTTCGTTGTAGTCAGAGTACATGGAAGTCACAGTATTAAGTTTATCTGTGCATGTTCACTTTTAAAGTCTTCATGTTTTACCACCACTAGTGGTTTATGATTTTCTTGAATTTCAGTGTCTAGGCTGCTTTACTGAGCTGTTCTTTGCCTGAAACATAGACTGAAAAAGGGAGACAGATGCAATCCTGAGAAGGTACAGGAAATGATGCTTCGTTGCTGTTATAACAAAAATTGATTGTTACTTTCTTTGAATTATATCAGCACAGAAATCTGATACATCATCCAAAATAGGTCAGTCTTTTCTAAGTAAGAAACTGTGGCTATTCTGTGTAGGGAAATGATGCCATAGAAAATTTGGTTTTAATGGGATTGCAAGTTTGGAATGAAACTGAAAGTGTCAAATCCAGGGAGGAAAGAATTAAAAATTAATAAATAAAAAATTGTGAACTGTAAGTGCATCTTGCATAGACTCAAGGAAAATATCTTTGAGTTCATTGGAAAAATCCTGAATAATTCTAGGTGTTGAACTGCCTCAGATCCCTTTTGTAAAAACCGTCATTAAAGCACATGCATCGCACCGATATGGAGTATTTTTTAACTATGAGAAAAGGGTTCATTTTCTAATACTGCCAGCACCTTTCATTGGTACTGTTCACAACTATCTAAACATGTTTTTGCATAGCATGTATAAATTGGAGACTGCAAAGATCTTTGGTCTGAGCAGTCCTGGTGCCTTACTGCCTTCCTTCAGTGCTTGGCAATTTCTTCGTTCTTTGATAACCACTTTGTTCTGTGAATGAATCATCAGATCTGCAGAAGAGCAGCATGGATGCAGAAGGTTACACAAGAAAGCTTATTCAATTTTACATACTTTGGGGGGTCTCCTTTCAGTCCTCGTTCCTTTATTTTCACTCTTCTCTACTCCACCAGCAATGTTACAGGTCTGACAGTGCCGTATTGCATTGCATTCTATGTGCTAATCTTTACCTGAAGTACAGCGGCAGATATGACTGGCATAAGATCACTTGGGAAAGCCCACGGTAAATTGTAATACAAGACAATTTTTTCATACTTATACATTTACACAGAAAAAAAATGCCTAACAGCAGTGAAAGAAAACCTACTGCTTTATGATACTTAAGTTATAGAATTTTTCGTTCTAAGCCCCTGCAATCCTGTTCTTTTAGTCTCCTTTCTGCCTAAGACACCTGATACCTGAGTCTGCCTAGCAAGGAAAGCAAACAAGCTGTTCTTTCATAAACACCACAATCCTAGTGAGAGCTTTTGAAACCATTGATTTCTCATTTTTGGTAGCTTTTGTAATGGTTTGAAAGCATATGGCATAGGTCCACATGGTAGAAATCACCTAGCATTTACTGCAGAATTGCTGCATGCAAGGCTCTGTGTGAGGTCTGAGTCCCACCAGACTGTGGGGATCCGTGACAATGTAAGACTAAGCAGAATAAAACTGGGGAGTGCCAGTAATGCAGTTTTATATATTTGGAACAGGAGCATGAATGTGTAAGTTCATGCATGTAACTTTGTTGCTCAAGTTTTCCCAGGAGCTCTGTAAGGGAGCCAGAGATTGACTGTCCGGAATGCTAGTCCAGGGAATTAGCTACGAGTACTGCTGTTCCCATCTGAATTGCTTCAAAAGCTTTCAGTTTTGGAATAAACAGTAATTCATGGAAATACTCTCCCACACGTTCTCAGAGAATAGAAGATCAGTCANATAGAAGATCAGTCAAGACTTTCAGTGTGGCTACAAGGGCAGAGCTGTGCTCTGGGAAAGTAAATAATCCGGTAGCAGTTGATTTAGTGAAGTCAAGTAAAATTAATTTAACTTAAATAAAAAAATATATCTTTTATGTTATAAAAGAAATTAGAGATGGACAAGTTACTGAACTTGTTTCAAAGTTGTGTGGTAAACCCTTTCAGACCTGGCAGCGGGTTTTGTCATGATGATTCTTGTTACGTCTTCCAAAACAACTGCTGTAGAAGCCT
>VWYK01017119.1:129051-143726 GCA_013399775.1 Semnornis frantzii | reverse complement strand
CACATTAGGGTGCTGGTTTTAAAAGGTGGCAGCTGGGCCACAGAGCATGGTCATAGCTGCTGACTTTGCAGACCCTTCACTATTTATCTGGGGGGCAAGTTCCCCTAACCAGGTCTGTGTGACACCTGAGTTCTGTGAGGGCACCGCACCGCTGCCCCCATTCTGGCACCAACTCCACAACCTCCTGGGCTCATGGGTGGTCAGGGTGAGCAGGCAATGGGAATGTTTTTGGGATGAGCTGGGACTCCTCCTGAGATCCCAAACACCACAGGCAGCCTGGTTGTTTGCAGCAATCCCATAGCACAGCCCCGATGGCAGCTGATAGCCAGGACTTAGAGGTTCCAGTGGCAGTAACTCGGAGTCCCACACAGAACAGTTTGTACCCAAAATACAGCCGAGGTTTGCCCAGCCCCAGCTGATGTTCCTGCCAGGAGCGGGCAGAGGTGGCACCAGCGCAGCACCAGTCCCAGGCTGATGGGGATGAAGAGCTGCAGGATCCTTGGGCATGCCCAAGTAAATGGGGAGCAGCCCAGAGCCACTTGAGCCCTCTGGAACAGGCCCTGAGCCCTGCCTGGGAACAAGCTGCTCCTGCACCATGTGCTTAGAGCACCTGATTGAGAACAGGAATGAAAAACATTGTGAGTATTGCTCCTCCCATGAGGAATTGCTGCTGCAGCAGGGAGTGCAGATCAGGGAAGGAAATTCCTGCCCTTTGCTTTCAGCTACTGAAAGCCGGGTCTGAAAGTGAATGTTCTGGGGTTTTAATTAAAAAAAAAACCAAACTACCTAGGCATTGAGAGTGCTGAAAGAAGCATTTTGAAACCAAAGCTAAGCTTTTAAGCCTTCAAGAACTTCTGGCAGAGAGCAAATGGTGCCTCCTGCTCCTGTCCTGAGTGTAAGGGTTTTAACTTCAGCCCTGCTGAGAGGCTCCTGTGAGCCCACTCTTCCTGGCTGGAGCCATCTCCACATCAGCCTGAGTCTGAAGGCACAAATTCACAAGTCCATGAATTTTTCACAGCCAGTTTTTTGATATTTAACTTTTCCACATACTGTGAAGTTTGTTATCCAGCCCTTGTGACTGGGTCTGCAAGCTGTGAGGGGCTGGCAGCAGGTGGGTTTACCAGGGAGCTGGTGCTGAAGCCCATGTCCTGTATGCAAGGGTCACTGAGAGGTGGAGCTGTATCCCAAGAGTCTTCCTGAGACCCTGCCGGAGAGTGCCAAGCAGGATTTCCCTTCTGCAGCAGCTGTTCTGCTCTGCTGCCTCTGGAGCTGCCCAGTGTTGCCTCTAAGTAATGACTGAGTCCTGAGCTCTGCTGAAGAAATAATATTTTCCTCTTGAGCTCCTGAAAAGCACTGCAGGGACCACGGATAAGAAGCAGGCAGTGCCCAGGCAGGTGCTTGGCCAGGGGCTGGTTTGGGGGTCCCCTCTCCCTGGATGGAGGCAACCCCCACCCCCTCTCACTGGGCAGCAGGGTCAGCAACTGTAGGCTCAGAGCTAACACAGGGGCAGCCACAGTTTCTTGGTTTGAGTCCCTGAGCTTCTGCATCCAGGCTCCAAACTGGTTCAAGCTGACTTCAGATGGTGCCAAGCTGGCCTGAGAGTTGAAAGGCAAAGTCTGCCCAGGAAATCTCCTGGTGAGTGTCTGGAGAGGGCAGAGAGGCAGCGCCTGTGGCATGTGCATGGCAGTAACTATCTTTGTTTAGCCCTCCAGAGGCGCAGAGGAAGCCCGAAGGGTCACATTTGGTTCTGCTCTCTAGCCGCCACTGGTTGGTGCTGAGAGCCCCAGAACGCACAAACCCTGCAAGCCTGCTGCAGGAGAAAAGCCCTCTGGGGTGCCTCATTCCCAGCAGACCACCCCCATGGCACTGAAGCTGATTGAGCCATCCCCATCTGGGGACAACATTGCCATATGGCTGCTTTGGGGAGGTTGGTCCCTACTGGGGGGCATCACCATCACCCCATGCCAGGATGGGAGCCCAAAGCCCACAGGGATGCTTGTCTCAGTCTGGGTGTGGATAGGCTGAGCCTGGCTTTGCAGGGAGATGATTTGGCAGGACTGAGAGGGGAAGGTCACCAGAAAGGGGATCTGGAGTTATTTATAGGCAGGGCACTGGCTGCTGAGGGCAGCAACATTTGATCGGGGGACCACCACCACCACCCCCAGCCCCGGTGGAAGCCCGCAGGGTGAGGGGGGCAGCCTGCCCAGGGGCACCTCAGTGTCTGGCAGCTTTCTCTGCTGCTTTGCAAAATCTCCCTCTCTGGGGCTGGGCTGAAGGGCAAATGACTGGGGCTGAACCTGTCCACCCTGGGGGCAGTGCTGGGGGCATGATCTGGGGGAACCCACCGCAGATCAGGTCCCTGGGGCCCAAGCCTCCTTCATTTATATGCAAATGCTGAACTAGCACAAGGCAAAGGTTCTGGGTTTAAAACCCGCTGCTGGTTTGTGCAGCTTAATGATTTCCTCAGATACTTTTTGGGTTCTTTATTCCCATTCTCCAGGGGCTCCTGGCCCTTTAGCTGCTTTTAATGGCATTTTGTGAGCACCTTTTCAAATTAAACATTGATGAAAGACTCCTTGCTTGAGAGGAGGGGGCTGGAGGAGCAGGCGGACGGGTCCAGCACAAGCACTTAATTATCTTCAGTTTAATTTCATCAAGTAGTTAAGCACATGCCTGAAGCCAGGTATGTCCTTAAGTCCACCTCTGCTCAGCAGAGCCTGCAAACTCGTGGTGCTCCACTCAGCCGGGGACAGGGACGTTTAGCAAATGCTTAAGCACCCCTAGAGCTGCAACCTGAGCAGCCCTGGCAGGTGATTATCTGCTGTGCTGGTTTGAGGCTAATCGGGATATTTTACTGAGAGAAATTAAATCCTTAGCTGTGAGAAGAAAGAAAAACAACAGTAACCTACATCACTCATTCATCTGCCGAGAAACACAACCAACCACAGTATAGCTCAGACACACTGCTCACTTAGTTCTTAGTTCACTGCTCAGTTAGTTCCCAGCAGCTGCTGTTCTGCTCCTTGACTCTAGCAGCCTGTGCCTGCTTTCTGCCTTAACTCTAATCTGACCTAGCCCTTTATTTCTAACCTCCTTGGTGTCTTTTTGACATCTCAGCTCTCTCCAGATCTCTCACATGAGATATACAGGGACTGATCTGATTATTGCTGATGGGGGGAAAGGAGCAGGGGAGGTTTGGGTCGGGAGGCTCCTGGAAGTCTGATTGTTTTGGAGGGATTTTGTGTTTCTGTGCTACTTTTAACTTGTGTGCAACTGTATACTGTGTATGTATCTGCTTGTACATTGTGCTAAGCTGCAACTATAGCTTCATCCCTAACTTCCAGCCATCTGAGTCTAGTCTGGGTGATTTCATTGTGTAGAGGGAGTGGGTAACTCCCAAACCATCACACCTGCCTGCCCTTAGATCTGGGTGATCTGCCACACTGCTAAGAACACTGTGAAAATTCCTTAAAATCTCCCATTTCTGGTCAAAGCAGGAACAGCTTGTCCCTGGTGGCACAGGGTGCCTCACACCATTCCTGGGCAGGGGAGGGAAGGATACTTGCCCAGTGAGGGAAGCTCTGTGGCAGTGCCCACTGTTGTCCTGCTCTATATTTGGATGTTGGTCGCAGAGTGCAAGTCCCTGCCTGAAACTTGTGAGTGTTGCTGGAATACAGATTATAAATGGCTCCTGTGATCCACTGGAGCAACTCTGCTGAGTGCATCTGAGCCCTGTTCCCCTCATTGCCTGTCCCTGTTGTGGTGCTTTCTACAACAGTCTTTCTCTTTAAAGGCTTCCAGCATGTAGGTGTTTAAGACTAGACCTAACTGGAGGGAAAGCTCTGACCGTGTATGTCCTCGGTCGAGTCTGGTGGTTCATCAGTCCAATCAGCAGAGATGGTCTGGAACTGAGTCCAGCACCACCAGGCAGGTAGGGATCAGTGTGGCTTCTCCAGCTATCACCCAGTCAGATCCTGAGCATCTCCTGTGCTGAGCTGCTCTGGAACCTGGGAGACTGGCAGTGTCTGGATTCTCAAATCAAATTATGCTGGAAAGCAGAAAGGCTTAAAGCCCTGAGCCAGAAGTTGGTATTTTCTGGGTTTTGGCAACAGCCTCAGATCGCAGCTTCTGTAATCCAAGTATGGATCCAGAGCTGCAGCATGATGCAGTCCCCTCACAGCTGCCATGAGCACCCTGCCATGCCCTGCAGGGGTGACACTATGCCAGGAGCTACCTGGTGTAGTGGGCATCGAGCAAGCAGGGCTCAGCAGCCAGGGTAAGGAAGGACTTTGCTACTGTTTGAAATAAAAGCTCTGCTTAACAGCAGTGCCCCCAACACAAGCAGCCCAAGCATCCTCCCCACCGTCTGCTCCTGTGTCCCAGCAGGTCACAGGTGGTATGGGTGAGCCTTTGGTTGAGAGCTCCTGTCCTGTGCTGGGAGCCAAAGGGACACTGGAAAGCAGGAGCTGCAGTGGTGCTTTGGGTTCATTTGCTTCTGGTTTGGGTTTGGCTTTTGGGCCTGAGGAGCCTCCTCCTCCCTCAGACAAAGCCAACTGCTGACCACACCGCTCTAGCTCCAGGTGAAGGGCTGAGGCCTGGGAAAGCAGAGAAGATGAATTAAAGTCAGTGCTGGTGCTCAGATGGGGATGATCCAAGCACCCCCAGAAAGATCAGATGCATTCCCAGCTGTCCAGCTGCAACTCATCCTTAGGATGGGACCAAGCCCAAGTCCAGATCCAAAGAGCTTTCAGGTCTTTTGGACTCAGGAATCTGCTCTGGTTGTAAGTTTGCAGCTCCCTCCCTGCCTGTCTGGTCCCCCAGCGCTTGCCTTGCCTATGCAGCTCCATCACTGCAGACTCCCTGCTTTTATCTGCTGAGGTGTGGGGGACATTCAACAAATCCCATCCTTGTCAGAACAGATCCCTGTGCTGTGAAGCTCTTGGCTATTCCTATTCTTTTTAAAGTCTTTTTAAAAAGAAAAAAAAATAATTTGTGGTGCTGAGGGTATGGAATGAGCTAAAGCTTGGTGCCATTTTTAGCACTCTTGGAACAGAGAGAATTGGAGGAACTGAAAATATATGTATGCTTAATCGCCCCCAGGAAAGGCTGCCATAATATTTTGGGTTGTATAAGCAAACTAAATTGGAAATCTGGAATCTATTCAAGACCTTTTGATCAGGGAGCTTTGCAAGTGCAGAAAAGTAAAAACACAGACAGATGGGGATTAGAGTTGAGCATCAGGAGAATAATTTCCTCTTTTAATTTCAGTTCCGTCGACACATAAAAAGCTTTAACAATCCCCTTACATAACTGCCAGCCCCGCAGCAGCTCCTGCCCTCGGCCCCTCCACTGCCTGCCTTGGCTGCACCCAGGTGAGAGGCACCTTGTACAGCTGCCAACCTGCACATGCCCCTTCAGAAACCTGGACAAGTGTCCTGGAGGGAATTAGAACCAGGTGTGGAGGCTGACAGGGGCTGCAGGAGCCTGCTCCGAGACCCTGCTCAGTGTGCAAACCCAACCCACGGTGCCTGGCAAACCCCAGCCTTCCCCTGTTCTCTCTCTGTTACCAAATCAGCTTCTGTGGGAGCACAGGGATTAGGCTGAGGAGCAAGCAGAGAGGTCCTTGCCAATTGTTTGACACTGGGAAGAGCAGCCCATGGCACATCTGGAGTTACTCTAACAGCAGGATCCCCAGCAGTAGGCACTGTCACCTTTAGAGGCTGGCAAGATCCCCCAGGATCCAAGGCTGCAAAGGCTGGCAGAGCCAATTGGATTTCTGCTCCTGCCTCCCCCAGGGAGATCTCTGCAGACAGTGGCTAATGCAGAGTGATGCAAGGAAGCACTGAGAGGAGGGTCTGAACAGGACCACTTACATCTTGTTGTCAGCCAACAGCTGGCCGTGACTGCTGAGCAGGTTTTGAGCAGTCTCTGATGCCCCAGAATAGCCACTTAAGAACTTTACCCACTGGGATCTCTTCCCTGGACTGTTGATGTGTGCAGCCTGTAGGTAAAAGCCACTTCTCCCAGGGAGCTGATTGGGTTTTGCAAGCAGCTTGAGCTGGAGTGACTTCCCTTGCATTTCACTCTTGTCAGATGAGCTTTGGTGTGAGTAGGGCTGAGATTCCTCAGACACTTCTGCTTCTCTTCACATCGATTCACTTTGCCCAAGGGCAGACATCTCTATTTCTGGCAGTGCTTTGTGGCACTCTGCATGGGCAGGAGCTCGCAGCAGCCTGCAGGAAGCCTCTGCAGCAGCAGAGCTTTCCTTCCACCCTGAGAAATCCCAGACCGGCCAGACCAGACCCTTGGAGGTCTCCCACCACAGCCCCCACTCCAGCCCCTTGGGAAAGGGTACAGGGAGAGAATCCTGACTTCTTGGCTAACAGTGTCAGAGGGCAGCTGGTAACCTCTGCAGACTGGAGCTGTGTGGAGGCTGCTGAGCTAGGTGTCATGCTGGGCTCAGGATCTGAGAGCAGGCATTTGTTTTTCATACTGAAGCCCCGAGCAGCCCAGAGCCCTGTTCACCCCCTGGATGCAAGGGACCACGTTTGGGTTTGGGTGACAAAAAGACCACAACCAGAAGGGTTAGACGTGCATGAGTGGTGCTCTAAGGCTGGTGTGCCACAATGAATAAGTAAAAACGAGAGAGAAACATTAAAAATTCAGCTTCACACATGACTGGCACGTCATTTCCATTCCAATGGGGCACGCTGTAGGTGCTCATGAGATCACAGGCTGCTATTTAGGGAGGAAACCTCTCCTTACATAAATGTCTGATTATGCAACTGCCATGGAAACCAGGGATGACTACGATGGATCAGCTTAGTTTGGCCCTTTCCTTGGAGTGCAGGATTGTTCCTTCTGCTTTATTTTTTGCTCAAAATGTTAAGAAGTGATGGGTGGCTGCTGGACACCTGGCTGGAGAAGAGATGATTTATAGTAGGAGCTGAGCTGTCACTCTCCTGGAGGTGATTTGCTTTGAGAACTCAAGAATAGAAGCGCTTAAAGCCTCCAGTTGCATCCCACCATCCTCACACCAGNACCCCCCCCCCCCCCCCAGAGAACAGGCCAGAGCTTTACAGGATGTTCTTAGCCTTCTACCTGCCCTTTCTTTAAAGTCCATCTGCAGACTCCATTGTCTTTCCAAATGGCACTCGTTTCTCTTGTGCCCTGCCGCTGCATTCCTGGGTGCTTAGCCAGACACATTCAGCATTCCTGAAGGTGTTCTCACAGGTCAGCCTTGCAGCCACACTCACTGTGCTGCTACACAGGGAAAACAGTGGAGATTGGCACTTTAATCTCCTGTCCCTGGTTAAAGAACCCCCACCAAATGCAAGCAGTGAATGTCTCTCCTGTACCTTCAGTGTATTTATCCAGGCTGCTCTTGGCTTTCAGCTGCCTGTGCTGTCACTAATGGATGTGCCCTCCTACCTTCCTGCAAAATGGTGTTTTTTTGCCTTGCTTTGGTTTGTTTTTAATAAGTAGATTAAATTGCAGCTTGGTTTCTTACCATAAGCAGGGTAAAACTGTTCTGTCACCAGCTGCATGGTTTTGGTGTGACTCATGCCAGTTCTGCCAAGCTGACTGGGTTTAGACCAAACCCTTTGGGCCGTCTGGTCCCACCAGACCTGGTGTTTGGGGAGGGCATGCAGCAGTGTGAAGACTGAATGATTAAAACTGGCAATGGTAACTGCCCTCATCTGGGTGAATTGTTTCCTCTTGCCTTGTGTTTGCTGCTGGTTCCTGAGGGGTTTGGGTGCTGTCGTTTTCCCTGAAGGTGGTCTCCCTGCTCTCAGGAATCCAAATGATTCCTGAACTCTCTTGCCCCAAGTCGTGTCCAGCTCAGACAGTGACAGACGACTGCGGTGTGCATCTCGGATTCTTAGGACCCACTCAGGACCATGTTTAAGGAACTTTATGCAGTAAATGCTTTTTATCTGTATCTGGGTTTTGCCCTGGCTCATAGGGGAAATTAAATGTAAGCTTTTCCAGATCCTAGCAAGAAAACAGACTGCAGAGTTGGGGCTTCTCCCCTGGCAGAAGGACACACACACAGCATGTAGTCATTCATTGGTGCCAAGCAAAAGCCGCCAGCTCCTGAAGAACAAGGGGAGAAGCCAACACCTGATGAGCAGGAACTCAGAAGACAAAAGGGCTCCCTGCTGAGCCGTTGGATCAGGATGATGAGCAAATTCTCACTGAAGTAATTTGAAAAACTCTTTCAGTGTGGGCATGGCTCCTGCTGGCAGCTCTGCCAAGCCCCTGGGCACTGGCCCGAGCCATCTGCCCCAGCTCCACACAGCACCAGGGCCATCAGCTGGGCTGAACTGTTCCATGTCTTGGTGGCTTTGTGATGTGGACTGAGAGGAGAGTTGTGGAGTCTCCAGGGGCAGGTCAGTCACTGTTTTTTGTTTTTTTTTTAAATTTATTATGTGACTTGGTTCTTCCCTGAGGTACTGATAGCAGGAGCTGTACAGTGGGGATCTTCCTGTGATACAGGTCTCAGCTGACTATCAGTGCCTATGTCACATAAAACCCAGGGTGATTCCAGACCCCACTGAACTGAGACAGATTTGACCTGAGATGAAAATTCAGACCTCAACCCCACCCTGTTTACCTTCCACCAGCAAGAAGCTGGTGAACACGGTGCTTATGGGATGATTTATAAGACTAGAACACTCCAACTACTCATCTTAAATCATAGCAATTGCACCATATACAAGCAGACCTTTTTTTTGGAGCAGGTCAGATGAGGTCCAACCTCCTCTTCAAGTATTTAAGAGAAGCCCTTAAAAGCAAGAACCTGCTCGCTACACTTCTCAGAAGAACAAGCTGCNAGATGCCCACGTTGCTGCCATCCCCTCTTCTACCAACAGACACATTTCTGCAGGAATGGTCCCTGAACTCCATCTGCAAGAGCCGTCTAAATAATTCCAGAGTACAATCAAAGGCAGGACCGGCATATTTTAATAGGGTGGAAAAGACAAAGTGAGAACCGCATCGAAGGATTTGGGAACTTCTCCCTACGTGGATTCCGAAAGGGGTCGGGGGTCGGCGGCTCTCTGGCAGGCACAGAGATGCTGTGCATTCAGCACAGGCACTAATTACATCTCCTCTGTCTAAACGATGTTATCAAGAAACATCTATATTGTGCACAGGGCTCTAGATTACACTCTGAGAATAGAATGTTCCCTGCATCGGGAGCAGGGCTGCAGTAAATCAATGAGGATGCACTCAGGAGCATCAATTAAAGGTAATGCAAGTCTTTAGCGCAATGTCGGGGCGCCTGCAGAGTTTGAAATTCCTGTTTTCCCAGCCCTGCCTCTCTCCCTAGGAAAGTGACAAAGCAGAACCACTCAGAAATTCATAAGGTTTAAAAATAAGATACTTGTCTCCTCTTGTTTATGCTCCGTGCCATTTCCCAGTGCAGCAGACAAGCATCACGTTTCAACAGATCTCCAGCTGCTGCTGGGGGAAGGAGCTGCCCTCTGCCAGTGCCACCAGCCGAGCGCCTTGGTTTCAGGGCATTTGCTCTGGGGCACCTGCAAGCTGATTGCCTGAGATGCCAAGAGCCAGTCGCTGCTTCCAGCAGGAGAGAGTTCGGTTTTCCCAGCCCGGCTGAAAATCAGGTCCCAGGGCTCCTTCAGACCAGCACCTGGAAAATTCAGACTCTGAAAGCTCACAGTTGCCTTCTGAATATAAAATAACAAATTTGCAACAGAAGTGAGAGTAGAATCCAGACCTTTTGCCTTCCTAGCGCTCACTGCCCGCTGCTCGTTAGCACCAGATCTGGCCACCTTCGGGCACAATTAGCAAGGAGAGCTACGCAACTGCCATCATCTCCACTGGTCCCAGCGATTTCCTGTTATTGAGGAGCACGGGAAATTAATGCAAAGCCTCCTCCAGCCTATTGATTCTGTGCCCCTTTCACAGACATTAATTCAAACGTGAAACCTGAGCTCTGTGCTCAGCGCGGATCACGCACAGGGTTCCTGCTCAGGCCCATTCGTTACCTCCATGGCACTCATCCATCATCATGATTGTGACGCTGAGAGGTGGAAAATTTTCCCCTAGCTACTCAGAAGACCGAGGATATTACCAGAATTTATAAGTGCCTTCAGCCGAGCTAATTGTTCAGGCAGGGGATTTTTCATTGCATGGAGCACAGGCGAGCAGATTTCATTCATAACTCAAATGCCAAACAGCTTTAGCACCTTCGGGTTTCGTGGCTTATTTTATTAATATTCAGGTGGGTTTTAAATTTTTTTGGGGGGGTCGGTGGTGTTTTTTTAAATGCTTTTTCCCTCTGAGCAGAAAGCTGCTCCCTTTTCGTCAGAGCCCCGATAATGAATTGCCGTGCACAAAGGCGGTCATACAATACGCAGCGGCGGCAGCGCCAGCGAGAATCTTTGGGAAGGGTTTCCATAGAAACATTGACGTCCTCCTGGCGAACAGGACACCGAGTTCCTTCAATGGGAGCTGTGGGGTTTTAAAGGAGCAGCGAGGTGGCAGGAAGCCAAGCCGGCAGAGCTATGACTCTGCATCTCCCAGCAGAACAGGGCGGGTTGAACCGGCGAGAGTGGAAAAAAAAAACCCAGCCCATAACCCAATTACCCCGGCGTTATCAGGGTTTGATGGCTGCTGCTGGGACCGTGCTGAACGCAGCCTGGTAAATAATTAAAGTGCTGACCGCAAGCAAGCGAGAGCTAGCAGCCAGGAATCATAAATACTCGAGGCTGTGAGCTAGCAGCTTCTAAAAAAAATCTTGTCACATTTTGTCACAGGCTCCATCCCCAGAAGCCTTAAATTCAGCACAAATCGGCGTGACGCAGGCACAAACCTCCCAGGGACAAGCAAGGTTGCACCCCGGCGGTGCGCAGCCTCCCCTGCCTGCCTTGGCATCAGACGAGCGCTCGCCAATGTTCCACCTCCGGGCTTTAAATATCCGCGACTGAGCTGCTCCGTCTGCGAGGGGCTGCTTCTGGAAGGGAAACAGAGGAAATGCTTCTGCCAGAAACCTTGGAAACGGTGCAAGCCAAAGGGGAGCCTGAGAAGGCTCCGCCGCCCAGCGCTCCCCCGTGGGTTTGTTGGGGCTCACCAAACTCTGTGTTTCGGAGCAGCCTCCAGATTGGATGAATGAAGGGGGAAAGGTCCCTTCTTGGAAGGTGTCACCACTCCCGGGCCTCACCACCCCCGGGGCTCTCTGGCGTCCACCAGCTGGAGCCTGGCCACGGGCTGTGGGGACCTTGGCTCCAGACCAGGAGCCAACGTGCCCGAGCCCTCAGCCGGGACGCGGGAGCAGCCGTCGGGCACAGCCTGCTGCTCTTAGCTCTCACGGCTTCCCCGGCGCCCTGCCCCCGAGCTAGTGCCTCTGTCACAGTGCAGCCAGCTCTCTGGTGCAGTCCCATACATCCCGGTCAGGCTCTCGTGTGTGTCGTCCTCCCAAACACCCGAGCATCCTCCCGTGGCTAGTGACGCCAGGTGAGGAGCACCCTCGGACTCTCTGTTTCTTTCACTGGAAAGAATCTGCTGATCTGGCAGAGGTGATTCGCTGTTTACACAGCAAACCGCTGTGGTATGTGGTTTGCTTTGTGAAGCTGGCAGGTGGTTGTGTTGCTCCGGGACAATGGTGGAGCTGGGATAGAGCTTTGCTGCCTGTAGGATGGGTGCTGTGATCTTGAACCAGCTGCATCCTTTCTACAAGAGAGTTTCTGCTGCTGAAATTACCTTGCAGTTTTGTATACTTGGAGTTTTGTGTGCACAGCTTAAAACTTCTCCCAGGTGAGCACCAGGAAACACAAAGCATCCACGGCTCCATCACAGTTTACCGGGAGCCTTGGGTACCCTATTGCTGTCTGCTCCAGATACTCTTCAGTTAGGCTCCGAGGGCAAACAGCTCTTGTGTGGATGCTGACCCTGCACTCGTCCTTCCCGGTTCTCAGTAACAGGGCTTTTTACACTGCTGTTGTTACAGGACTGCAAACTCTACCCTCTAAATCACTCAATTTCAGATCTCTACAACTGTGATGCTACCTGCAGCTCTGGTCAGTTTCACAACAAGGACATTTGTTCAGTGGGCTCCTAGCAGGGTGTCGGGTCCAGGGTGGATCTATCTGCAGAATGTTTGCATGGAGGTTACTCTGGTTAAACCCTTTCAGCAAGGTTTACTGCAGGCACAGGAAGATGGAGAAGTCAGCAAGTCAGAAGATCTCAAGAGGTGTCTTGAGTTTTAGGGACTTCTCCAGATTGCTTCCAAAGATGATGGAGGGAATTGTTTTTAAAGGAACAGGATGAGGGTAAGAAAGATTTCCAGCATCCTAAGTGGTGCCTGACTCTTTCCATCCACTATCCTCAAAGAGCTCTTCTGCAGAATAAAAAATACTTTAGCATGTTTTGTAGATTTAAACTTTAGAACCCAGGCCCAGCTGTTTCACCTGAGCTCTCTGTCCTTACTCGTGACTGAGGTGAATGTGAAGGCTCATTGTTCTTGCTCAATTGGCATCACTGTGTAAGGTGTTCAACCAGCACAGCGATGAAGATGAACTTGATTAAGTACCAGGCAGGCTGGATTTGCATGCACCAGGACGGGCAGAAGACAAACCTGACCCACACACCCACCACAAGGCAGCTGGGCAGAGGTGGGGCAGGGGACAACACCTGGTGCTGGTCTCTGGAGAGGCAGGGACCGAGGCACGCCCAGCACCCGGCTGAGCCACCCGTGGTGCATGAGACTTGTGCCCTGGTCAGGACCACTTAGTGCCTGCAGAAAAGGGAGTGCATAGTGACACTGAGCTGTGAAGAGCCACACTTAAAGTAGGGGACACCGCTGGTGTGGCTGCAGCTGCACCCTCCAAGCACTTTGCTGTGGTATTTCTGCAAGAGGGAGCACTAAGGGGAATTATCTCCTTGACCGCTATTAAACCGGTGCACTCCAGCAGCCCTGAACGTCTCCTAAACAAATCTTACTGCAGAACCTCCCTTGCCAGAGGTGCCTGCTCTGGGAGGTGCACTGGGAGGCAAACTCCTCAGCCCTTAAGCTGAAGGACACAGGTGCTGCAAAGCCACTCTGAGAAGCATGAACATTCTGAAGGGCTGCAGTTACACCTCGCTGAATCCATATGGGCTCATGGCTGGTGGAGAGGTGCTGGGAGTAGATGAGATGCTGAGGGACATGGTTTGGTGGTGGATGACATGGTAGTGGTGGGTTAATAGTTGGACTTGGTGGTTTTGAAGGTTTCTTCCAACCCAAACAATTTTGCGATTCTACAAAGGTTTCTGCAGACTGCTTAAACCCTGCCTTTGACTTGGAAAGGGAGAAGAGAGATGATTCCCTTCCCCAGTGTCTCGTAGTCAAGAGCTGTCAGCTCCTCTAAAGATATTTGTATTCAGGCAGCTCTGGGATCCCGCTGGCTATCTGCACCAGGAACGTCTTGCTCTGCACTGAGCCTTACGTGGCTGTTCCCTTTAGGTGGAGCTCCTGGAGTACTGCAGCCATGGGGACCCAGCAGCCGCTGTGCAGACCCACTAGACAGAGCCACCCTTGGACTCGAGCCTATGCCAACAGCAGGGACTTTGCATCCTCTGTGCCATGTGCTTGAGCTCTCCTTCCAGTAGATCCTGCTTCTTTTTCACATCAGCTCCTCTGCTGAATCTGGGACATGGGAGATGCTCAGTCCTGCGTTCTGGGCTCTTTGCCCTCAGATCTGCTGCAGCTTTGTGACACAGCAACAACCACCAGCTGCTTGCAGTCACTGACATGCCATGGGAAAAGCCTTACCAAGGGGTCTGAGTCCTTGCTCACTCCTATCAGCAGAACACCAAATATTTCCTCCAATAATGAAAAATTCATTCTCAATTTAGCCTTCAAAACGGTGGCACTTGGTGCCTCAGCCCTGATACAAACCCGTAGCAGCAACTCTTTTGAACACCTCCATTCTCTGAATTAGCTGAAATTTCAGCTGAAATCTGCCCAGTGAGGAGCCCATGGCTCCCAACACCACTCTGGAGATCCAGAGCTTGTAGCACAGAACAGCAAAAAGGGCCCAGAGGCTTTGTTAAAGACGGGAATGTGATCCCAGTAATTATAGGTGGCCACGCCAATTGCAGCCGTCCAGAAAAAAAAACCATTATTAGCATTCAATTTCAGAAGTAAAACTCTTGTAAATCAAGGAGGTCCGGCAAGTAACCATGGCAGGGAGCTTGCACTGGTGTTTTTTTTTACAGTCCTTCAGGAGCATCTAAAACCTCCTTCGTGCATCGTAGCCTGCAGGTGTTAGGAGAGTCAGATCTGATCTGGTGCCTCTGATGAACGAGGACCGCGCAGAGAGGAGCCGGAGGAGCCTATTGCTGCTCACACTGCAGCGAGGGGACAGGACCGACTTTTCCGACAGGGATCTCCCTTATCTAAATGGCTCGTTAAAGTTTAGTTAGATCTAAGACAACAGGAGGTTTAAGTTAAGTAGATGGCAACAAATCAACAGGCTTCACAGAGTGATTAAGGATCTCTTTCATCAGATGCTTTGCAGATATTCTTACGCTCTTGGTGTCACCCACCAGTTCCGCAGCCCCTCGGGCTTCACTGGGTGTTTCATGTTCCACAGCAACCCGAGTGGATTCCAGAGAAAGAGCGAACGGGACAGCAAGCATTTCATCCAGATTGTTGCGTATCAAGGGGG
>VWYK01017119.1:112153-129028 GCA_013399775.1 Semnornis frantzii | reverse complement strand
GGCGGGGAACGTGCATTCCCTTCTTTATCTCACTGCTACAGAGAGCATTTGGGCTGCGATGATGAACTGCAAGTCTGAATTCCAGAAACTCCGAAGCAGTTTGATTTAGCCCATAATAAAATCCATGCTGCGATTTCATAACAATGCTTTTTAATATGCCTCGGAGGAGGGAAACGATCCCCTGGGAGAGAGTTTGCTCTGTCAGAAGTTTTTGGGAGGCTGATTTAATTTTTTAGTTTAATCATCCGTATTCAAGATTTTAAAAGTATATTTACAGGCCAAACGAACTTCCCCAAATAATCTCTGCATGCTTTTGATTGCATACGTTGGAGTGGAAGAACAGGTTGCAGGTTTTTTTAACCCTCTGACAAGAGATAACTGGCTGTGAATTTTGGAAATCCTCCTTGGCGAGCATTCAAACCGGCGCTAACGAAACCCGCCCCATGCCAGTCCTCTGACTCATCCCAAAACGCCAGCTTCTGACACTCATCCCATCCCTCCCGGCCTTCCCTGGGAAGAAAACAAAGCAGCTCCTCCCTTCCTTCCTGAAGGCTCAAGTGCTCGGCCTGCTGCATCTTCTGTACCTCCAAGGGTCTAATGCGGGGGCTGCTCTGGGGCAGGGGGTTTGTCCCTCTGCGATTCATCTCCACTCTCCAGCCTAGGTCCCTGAGCAGCTCGTGGTGTCCTCCTGCCAGCTCCACTGTCACCTTCAAGGCTTGAGAATGTATTGGCAGTCAGCATGTAAAAATTCTCTTTGCACGGCTGGTGCAAACCTCTTTGAAGACAGCTCCATGCCAAACGCAGCACGATGCTGCTTCTCAGCCCCAGAACTATTTATAGGACTCGATGATCCTTGCTGGGTCCCTTCCAGCTCAGTACATTCTCTGGTACACGTAATTTGTGTGTGAGTTACATGGTGTATACATACCCAGGTGGCCGTTGTGCAGGGGCAGGCAATGTCTGCAGGGCAAAATGCTGCTCAGGCGCCGGGGCCCTGCGGAGCCTCCTGTGTTGGGCTCACTCTTGGTCCACTTTCTTTTGTGCCGATGGTGGGAGGGCTCCTTCCTTGTCCTGCGGGCAGGGGTGAGGAGGGAAGGGCAAGGGCTCAGCTGCTGCAGCTGTGAGTTTCTTGACCCCTGACAGTTTGTGGATTCTTCAGTCACTGCCTTTTCCAAGCAGAGGCTGTGCAGCAGGACGTGCCACATGAAAACCCTGCTAGCTAGAGCACAGATTTGTGATGCAGTTACTGGTATTTCATTAACCTTTATCTTGACAAGTGGAAATAACACACTGTGATTCAGGATACATTTTTCACTTGCAGAGAAAAATGGTGCCAAAAGAAAGTAAAAGGGCTAGAAATTAATAAATACAAATCCTGATGGCAAAAATAAACTCCCAGCTGTACTTATCCCCTTGAGCATGTTTTGGATGTGTTGGGATGTCCTTGTGATGCTCTGCAGGGCACAACTGAGCCATGGCTTGGACCGTGCTCAGCAGTCCATGGGTGGCCACAGCCAGTATCTAGGGGCACGGGTGGTCCCCCCCCAAGCTACTTCTCCTGATTCTCCCACACAGATTAAGATATGGGCCTCAAGGACTGTCCAACCCCTCCTGGACTGTAGCCCCTCCATGCCACCCTGGGTCTTCAGCCCCATGGTCCCACTGGGCAAATCGCTTCTCACCCTGCTCACAGGCCCGTATAGACCTGCTGATGTGAGCCTGCAGCTGCTGACCCACCAGAACTCCAGAGAAAACAATTTCTGGGAGGGCTTGAGCTAAAACCATTCTCTCTCAGCCTGCAGACTCGCCGGTGGCCAGCAGAGTCCCCCAGAGGAGATGCCAGCGCTGGTGAGCAATCGGTCGCTGATGTTTTCCCCCGCTGGAAAGCAGCCTGAGTCACCACAGGTTTGATTCTTTTATTGTTATTTGTATTGTCCTGATGACAGGCAGCAGATCTCGGTTATTGAGCACAGGGTCTTATCACCATGAAACAGGGGAAACGTGTCCTCTGCAATGTTTCCAGACTCCAGCAGTAGGAGGGCAAAACGAAAAGCCGAGCTGCCTGCTGCCCATCACTGGGGCTGCAAACCTCCAGTGCCGCACCTTTGCCCATGTCCAGCTGGCCTTGCCCGCCTCCGGGCTGAGCTCTGAGTCCATGACCTCCAGTTTGACAGACACAAGATGTGCTCCCAGGCCCCTCCTGCTCGGGGGAGCTCTCGCTGCTGGCAGAGCCTGCTGAGAACCACAGCTCTCTGTGGGGACACTGATGTGAGAGCACAGGAGAACAGAATGTGCCAGGTGGGGAGGAGAAGGTAGAGACACCACAGTGTGGCACAGGCCACCTTGCTCCATTCACTCTGTCTGTGGCATCCTCCAGTGAGTGTCACAACCCTGTACAGCCAGCTCCTGCTCCTCTCTTACTTAGATGAAGTCAGGATCTATTCCTGGGCAGGGCTGCCACAAAAAATATCCCTCTGGGGCTGGTATCTGTCAGGGATAAGGTCTCTCTCAGGCCAGAATCTAGCACTGGACAAGATTCCTGCTGTTTGTGGTGCACTTCAGCCTCCTGAAGTTCCTGCTACACCCTGGGCACTGTGGGTGAGGGGACCAGCCCTAGTCACCATCGTGGCTGCAAAGCAGCTGCATGTCTACGCCTTGAAAGCCAAAACCCTTACCCTGAGGACCTTGATAAAATAAATGGGCCTGGATCTGGCTACATCAACAGAAGCATAATTATTCCCAGAAAAGTGGATGTCAAGGAGCCAAAGGCTGGCTGGAAGATCAGTGCAAAGCAGTCCTCTGAAAGGTCTGGGCCTTGATGAGAGGAGTAGGATGGGACTTGGCATAGACAAAAGCCATTAGGAATGGCAGAACACGAGATGCAGATGGTGAGAGGAGAGAGAACAGCTCGAAGAGGAGGCTGTGAGGAAGGCAAGTAGAAAGGGGTGAATTTTAGCTTCTGTGCACCAGTGCAGCAGCTACAGCCACAGGCCAGGCACTGGGAAAAGTCTGCTGGCTATAGAGGAGCTGTGCAGAAAGCTTTCCTGCAGCTCCCAGGCTCCATGCTGGCCCAAACACTGCAGGCAGCTTCTCTGGCTTTGTAGAGCCCAGGTGGGTTCAGCAGCGGCAACTCTAACTTCTGCCTGAGGCTCCCTAGGACCTCTGAGCATCCCAGCATCTGCTGACAACAGCCCTAGAATGGAGCTAAGAATGTGCCCAGTGCCACCTCTGTGGCAGCTGGTCAGAGTCATCATGGCAGAGCTTTTGGGCATGTTCTGCTGATCTCATGCCCCACAGAAGAGGTCTCCCAGGCTGGCACTATACTACACCCACCCCAGAGTGGCCACAGTGCCTTCACACATCAGGCAGGCAGGCAGGCAGAGGGCTGAGGGCTCCTTCAAATCAAGCTCAGCTCACATCCTGGCTTGGGAAGACATGTCTGGGCAGTCAGGGGTGTCTCTTGAAACAATCATCAGCCCTTCTGGAGAGACCTGCCTGCATGCTGGGACGACAGTTCTTGCCTTCTCCCAGCCTCGGCTGTGTCTCTTGATGAGAAACACTCACCCCCTGCTGTCAGTCAGCCTGTCTCAGCGTCGAGAACTCCCCTAGCCCTGTCATATCAGAAAATGAGAAAATTATCAATACCTAAAATGCCTGTGGAAAACGCAAGCTGCTTCTCAGGCTGGGAGAGCAGATCTTGGTTGTGAAGTCCTGTAAGTGTGATCAGCTCCTCAGATGCTCAGAAACGTGAATGATACTGAGGCACCAAAGCAGCTCACTCTGGAGTGCTCTGCCTGCTGCAAACACTGCCTGGCCCTCTGCAGCCACCTGGAAGGCTCTGACGGAGGTAAATGGTCCTACACAACACTCTCTGTATTCAGAAGCAGCCAGGAATAGAAGGCAATGTGGGCACAACAGGCTCTGATGGTGATGGTTGCCCTCGTGTTGGGAATTAGGATCGAGCTTTGGTGCCTGAGATAAGCTCTGTAAACACCTCAGGCACTCCTCAGCTTCCTCCCACCCAGAGCAGGCATAGAGAAAAACCTGCCCATGGCTGCAGCTTTGAACAGGAGCCCTTGAGCACAGTGAAGCTCTGCTGCAGATTTATACTGGCCTCGTTATGCTGCCCTGGGGAGAGAGATGGCACTGGGCCCCGCAGATGGGACAGGCAGAGGGTGAGTGGGCTCAGCTCCCTGCCCTGCCCTCTAAGAGCCATGCACAGCTCCTGTGCTGTGCAGGGGCCTGTGCTGTCGTTGCCCTCAAAGCAGCTGATTTTGGAGTCAAGTTCCCGTGGGCAGTCTGGGAGCAGCTCCTGCCCTCCCTCAGGCTATCTGCAGGCTCCAGCAGCCCTCACCCCCTCTGGCTGCACACAGCTCCTGTCCCCCTGCTTTGGGCCGGGACCCGCAGATGTGCATCTCCAGATGCTGAGCAGATCTGCAGCAGCCGAAGCTGCTGCACACCACAGGAGTGGAGGTGTGAATCAGATCCCCAGGCATGCAGAAGAGTCATTTAATTCAGACCTAGACCTCATTAATGCTGCCTGGGATGGAAGGTTGGAGCCTTGGCAGCCATGAAGCTGGCTTGGGGCGTGAGGGGAAGAGTCACTGCTCCTGCAGCAGGACTCCCAATTACAACTGAGCCTGTCCTGCTTTCCTCTCTTTCAAATATCTGTCCCTTTTGCTTCTATTGTTTTATTTCCCTACCAGATTAGTTTGTTCCTTTTGCTGCAGGTCTGAGGTTTTGCAGATGGATGGAGCCCAGAGGACCTGAGCACCAGGACAAGCAGACAAAGGTGCAACACAAAAGGGCAGCTGGTGCTCAGCAGACACCACGAACCACTTTAGATGTCTGCTGTTTATCAGCTGTCACTGAGTTCAGTGTGGTACCTGCACGGCAGAGCGGGGCTGGGCATGTCAACAGGCTGGCACTGAGCTGAGCTCAAGGGCAGGACACAGTAGGTCTGCCCCCAGAAGCCTTTCTCAGGACACTGCCACCTGGAGAAGGTTATCAAAACATTTTTGTGCAGGAGAGGTGAATGTTGGCAGGGCTCTGGGTTTTGGAACCATAGGACAGTGGGTGGATCTGTGGGGGTGCTGCTCCGGGAGAGCTTCGGGGTACCTCACGTGGGTCACCCACACTGGGTTCCTCTTCCTCTCAAATCAAGGTGTGCTGGGCCCCAAAGAGAGACAGGTGTGCTGAGTCAGGAAGGGTATCGTTGATGCTCAAGCTGGGAACAAGAGTTCTCCTGCTCTGCTTGTGGATCCACCCCCAGAGACCTGCAGGGACCACAGTCCATCCCAGCTGTGTGCTACATGGTATCCACTCTGCTCCTCAGCTGCCTACAGACACCAAACAGGGTATTTTCAGACATTTTAGCAAGTGCTTTCTCCAAA
Organism: Semnornis frantzii; assembly: GCA_013399775.1. Taxonomy (NCBI): domain Eukaryota; kingdom Metazoa; phylum Chordata; class Aves; order Piciformes; family Ramphastidae; genus Semnornis; species Semnornis frantzii. The sequence goes on along the minus strand of VWYK01017119.1, from coordinate 123,635 downwards.
TGTGTGGTGGACTTCAAAGGGAGCCGCTGTTTGCATGAACCCTTGCAGAGCTAAACACAATGTGACTTGCCCCTGCTTCAGTCCCTCCCCCCCTCCCCTCTCTTCTGCAGCTGAGCTGAGGTTCCTAATCGAATTAGCCCTCCTGCCCTGGACAAGTAGAGTGGCTTGGAGAACTTGCCCATGCTCTTATACACCCAGTGTCTGGATCTGGTAAAAAACCCAAAATGTTTTGAGGCTGCTTGTGGTCTGGAGGAAGGGCGGGTGATGTTCAAGAGATGAACCTTGCCCTCATTTTTTTTTCAGAATAAAGCCCAAACCATGGGTTCTGCTGCTGGCAGAGAGAAAGCAGCTGAGCTGAACTCACTTTTAAATGAACAAACTGGATCTATTTATACCTGCCCCACGCAGACAGCTGTAGGTGGAAATGCTGTAATTATTTCCTGCTCCTGCTCCCGCTGTCCTGTAAGAGCTCTTGGAGCAGCTTGTTAACAAGTTACCGCTGTAGATGGTGCAATTAAAATCGAGCTCACATTAAGGGGCAGACGAATTTGATTAGAACTGCCTCAAAGTGGCTGTCAGAAAGGTGAGGCAAGCATGAGGCTGCTAGCACGCAGCTTTTGTTGCTTAGCCCCATCTATCTAAGAAGGTTGAGAACTACAGAGGATCAGCGTAGCTGGCAGCCGAGGGGGACGAGACCGGATCACCAGCGATGGGGACGTGCAACAAGGTATTCTTTTCTTGTGACTCTTTTCCATCAGCGCACACTTTAGATTTAATTCCCCTCCCTGAAGAGTCTCCCTCCTCTGCTATCTTCCTGCTTTTCTCCCTTCCCCTTCTGCCTTGATTTACTTCTCAGCGCAGATGATCTCCACTCACAACCCAGCTTAACTCCAGTTTTGGTATCAAAGATCATTTAAGCTGAAAATAGCTTTTAGTGAGTCCCTGTCACCGCCCAGGAGCATCTGCTCAGCAGACAGGAGCTGCAGCTGCCCCTCGCCATCGTGCCACAGGGTTAGCTGCATGCCACTGCTCTCCCTACCACAGCCACAACTTGGGAGGGTGGTGGCCTCCATTAGAGGTGGTTAGGGACTGTGGCAGAGGCTGATGAAACAGGGCAAAAAGATTCATTAAGGCTGGGCAGAGCAGCCTGTCCTAGGAAGAGATGGATGCTCACATGACATGGAGAAGGATTCTTGTAAGTGACCATAAATTCTTATCACGTCACGTTGCTGCAGGTGATTAAGAGTGGCTGGGGGCAATATTCACTGAGGTACAGCATCCAAACTGCTCAGTGATGAGAACAAGCCCTGTACTGATTAGGATACAAACTGCTGCTTGTCAGTGCCAAGCATGGAGTAAGGATGCTCCTGGAGCAAGAGGGTGGATGCTGGACTCCTACCTCTCCATCAGGGTGAGGGCAGGGCTGTGTGAATCGGGAGCAGACAGTGCCTGGAGCAGCTGGAGCAAGGGCAAGTGTGCTCAGTCTTTTAGTGACCCCCTAAGTGTCCCAGAGCACCTCCACTTGAGAGACTGCACAGACAGGGCAGCCTGGTGCAGGGGAGGAAGATGAATTGACCATGGCTGTAAGGAGTCCTGAAGGAGAGTCTGAGCAGAGATTTCGAAATCTTCACTGCACCTGAAAAACAAATTGCAGGAGGTGCAAGAAAAGGCAGAGTTCAGTCAGGTGGTACTGCAATCCACTGTGGAAGATTTGCCAGATGGCTGGCAGAGAGACTCTGCAAGTGGCTTTTTTTCCCAGCCAGCCATATCCTCATCCATCAGGCAGTCAGCCTGGGTGACGTTGCAGAGCGCCACTGTCTCCTTCACCTTCCCCTGCTCTGGTTGATTTCCAGCTGATTTCTTTCTATCTGGAAGTGATACAAGTGGCACAATTGTTTGATTTAATTAGGAGATCTTTTGATCTAAAGTTTAAAAGATTTGTCTTCAGAGAGATCAGAGTGTGTGTCTGGCATCCCTGGGTTTCTCTGGCATCAGGTGAATCTGGAAAAGACATTTTGCTGCAGAGCAGTAAATGGCAGTGACTAGGTTAGAGCTGGACACTGAGTTCTTGGGTGCTACCACCTGCCCAGGCTTCTAATTATTATTTTCTCAGAGGCGAAGCAGTGCTGGCAGAGCTCCTGCTGTCAGCTGCAAGTCAAGGTAAACCCCAGTGCTAACTGCAAGCATGGAAAATTACATCCCACTGCCCAGCAACTCACAGCCAAGCAAGCAAAATACGATTTGCACAGCTGAGCAGAGGCATTGTCAGGGCACTAACCTAGAAGCCAAGCACTCCCCAACCCCATCTGTCACAACCTGTTGCTTACCCCTGGGAAAACTGCAGATCCAGCTCTCTGTTGGAGGCTGTTAAATCTGGGTGCCTTATTTATTCACTCTGGGGTATGAAGCTCCATGTTCTCTGACTTGTAGACCAATAGTGGCATGCTGTGACCAGGACAGAGCTGCCTCACTCTTTCAGGCTGCTGAGGGGCAGTGGGTGCCCCTTCTGCCGAGCTCAGCTCAAGTACTCCAAGAGTTAGCAGGGCACATGTCAAGCCCTGGTGACTGTCACTTGCCGGCAGCAGTGGGCAGGAAGGGCACAGGCAGGCGCTTTGAGAATGTAAAGCTGCACACATCTGCTGAGCGTTAGCGTGGATGGGTGCTCAGAGTGTGCCCTGCATATGAATCATCCTGCTCTTTCTGACCTACTGTCCTAATTGAGAGACAATTATTCTTGAGAAGCTCCTCACTGGCTGGGCCCTACCTCTTTGCAGTGAAGCAGCAGCCTGGAGCTGCAAGAGTTTGCCTGGGTCCCTCGTTAGGTGGCAGGAGATCTGGCAAACTGACCTGCTGAATCATGGATCCTCCCCAAACGTGACCCCAAATCCCTGCCCCTTTGTTTCGCTGTTGTCTGTGGCAGGTCAGGACAGGACATGGCTTTCCCATTCCTGTCTGAATATTACTGCTGTGCATGTTCCAGTAAAACCAAGGACCTTAGAAAATGGATTCTGTGGAGGCTTTTTCCCCCCCCCCCCCAAGCAGTGCCTCTGCACTCATTAGTTACAGTTTAGAGCACAAGCCTCGGGGCAGGACCAGCACAGTTTCTCCTTTGATTAGGTGGATGCTGCTGCTGCTGCTGCTTCAGAAACCTCTGTTGCTTGTGGATGAGTAAGGAGAGCTGCTTCAGCCTTGTTCCTCCAGCACGTTTAAGAAGTGTCCTTCCCTGACCATCTTCTAGCTTACTGTTTGTTAAAGAGGGGACTGCCTGCTTCCAGACCCCCGTGGTGAGAGTCTGCCTGGTCACCTCCCTTCGAAGAATTCCTGCCCAAGGTCTTCTCTTCCTTGTGAGATCAGCCCAGGCTTCCAGCTGAGGGTGCTCTGCCTCCCTGTTCTGCCCAGGGTCCTGCCAGCAGCCTGCTGGGGAATCACAGCGGTGCTGCAGGCCAGAGGAGTCTGAGTGCTGGAGTCACTGCTGTGGCTGCTGCCATGCAGACCTTGGGGTGCACCCCTCACCCCGCAGTGCCCCAGCCCCTCGGGGTGGACCAGTGATGCTCTTCACCCAGGCACTGCCCTGAATCAGCTGCACTGGGGACATTCCTGCTGTCCCCATTTGGGCATTGCTTGGGCAGACTGCTGTCAAACCCTCAGCAAGAGCAGTCTGGGGGGAGTCAATATTCCTGGCTGAGCAGCTGGTTTCCCTCAGCAAGAAATGTGATGTTTATAGCTAGCTGAAAATTAAGCCAGGTGCCACCAAGTGTCACCACTTCTGTGACTGGCTTCACTTCCAGACCCTCCAACTCAGGGCTGCTGTCCTCTGCACACCCTTGTGGGTGGGCCTGCTGCTTAGTAACTGCTGTTCTGCCCATTATTGAGGCCACGGCTGCTTCCTGCCACCACCTGAGTGACAGAGAGCAGAGATCACCCAATGACACAACTGCTGGTTTGTCTTCCTGCCAGTCAGCTGAATTTGAGCTTTCCAACCAGCACTCATGGCTCAGTTCACTTTGGGTCCCTGGCATTGCTGCTTAGAATTGCCCTTCCTCCAATTGCATTTCAGACACCAAGACTTGCTCTGTGTTTAAGGAAAGTCACAGAGTTACCCCTGCAAGGGGAGTTTGGTGGACGAGGCCAACTTCAGGAAAAAGAGGATTCCCTTTGAAAATATCTGGGGCTGTGTTTTCCTGATGGTGTTTGCAGATGCAAGAGCCTGCTCTGAGCAGCCTCAGATGTGTGCAGCCTTGGGCCTGAAACTGGGAATTCGTGGGGACATATTTGTGAGGAGGTACTCACAGCTAGGCAGGCTCAGATACCAGAGGGTGAGAGCTAGAGCTCAGAGAATGGCTATAAGCATGGAGAGCCCAGAGCTGCAACAGTCACAAGGGAAGCACTGCAGCAGTCAAAATGAAAGATGAGAGTTCCAGCAGAAAATTATCAAGATAAGGAAGCAGGAGGAAGATGTCTTGTGACAGCAGCTGGATTTGTAGCATCCAGCCTCAAATAGGAACACGAAACGTAAGTTTGCTTGGAGGGGAGAAAAATGAACTCAGAAGAGTTCCCACAGGCTTGTGAGACAACAGAATGCTTGGAGATGCCCTGGGAGCTGCAGCGTTTACCCTGACGGGAGGGTGAGTCAGCACTCAGTTGTGCTCAGGCAGTTTGGCGCTCGGTTTGCAGAGCGTTGCCGAGGAGGCAATTTAGCTGATGTAGCCGTGCGCAGCATCACCTCCTCAGGCATCTGAGCTGCATCAGCTGCAGCACAAAGCATGGCACTGCCAGTGCTCCTGTGCCAGCGTCTCAGACAATCATCATCTGGGATCAAGAGAAACTCTCTTCTTCCCATTCCAAACCTGGAGCAGGTGTGCCACACAGCTGGCTTGTGCTTCCTCCTGGAGCTGCTGGCCGTAGTGGCTCTTGAGAGCAGAGAGAGGCACTCCTGTGTGCAGGCACTCTCTGAAGTCCTGCGCAGTAATAAGGGTCCAGGAGACCCCAGCTCCTGCTGCTGAGTGGCTGGCAGAGAGAACTCTGCTGGAGCAGAGTGGGCTGTGTCTGTGCAGCTGTGGGAGGGCTGCTCAGTCTGTCCATCACATGGCAAAGAACTGGGACCTGTGGAAAAGAAGAGTCTGTCTCCTGTCCTTGCTGCTGCTTTACTGCCCAGGAAAGCTGTTGTGCTAATCTGACCTGCTGCTGCATCTTTGGAGCAATTATACCTTTAGGACTCAGAAGCTGGAGAGGAAAAGAGTGATTTACTGTACTTCGAATCAAGGACTTCAACTGAATGACCATTTCAGTGCCAGTGTCAGGTGCAGTCTTCCATAGGTGCCCAGGGCCCACGAGCCACGTTAAGATCAGACTGCTCAGACTGTGCTGCAGTCCAGCCTGTGGGTCTCAGGAGCCAGCACACAGCTTGAATCTTTGTTCTCCTCCTTTACTTCTGTGGCCACGACTCAATGGACTTTAACAAGAGATGAATAAGAGCCAGATCTGGGGCAGAGCAAACTCTAAGAGAAGTTTCCACTGGTTTGTTGTTTGTTTTTTTTCCCCACAGATAATACCCTTAAAGATTCAGGGTCAAAGCTTCAGCTGTCACAGGCTGGCATCGCTCCATCACCCTCTCTTCATGTCTGCAGAAACGCAGAGTGACAAGGTTCCTGTTCATCTCAAAAGAGGCACTCTTGGGGTTTTGTTAATACAAAGGTAGTTTTCAATGCTCTTCCTCTCATGAGAATGATTTTCAGACTGAATTCATCAAGACACTGACACCTGAATTCACTTTACTTTGAAGCCACCACCACTTAAATTGTCACAGTTTGTCAGCACAGCAAGCTGCCTCAGTGCTTCTCAAACAAGTGCCCTCTGACCCAGTATCAATAACTGAATCTTTCTCTTCCCTAACTGTGATGCTCTGCACGCCAGCCAGGAGTCACTAACTAAGCCCTCCAAGTCCTAGCCAGTGCTAGGCTCTGCAGGGAACACTGCAACTGACAGCACCAGGCACAGCAAACCAGGTCCTGAGAAATGAATGGAGACATCTTCCAGCTGCTGCTTTATGACAGGCCAACAGGGTGGGGAACATCCTTCCTCCCCATTCCAGACGTCTCTACCTTGTTCTCCTGTAAGTCTACAGAATAGTGTGGGGTTCACCTGAGCCTTACTACATGAAAATAGACATTGCAGGGAGAGCCAAATGGAGCAGCCCTGGAGCAGTGACTCAGAGGACACCATGACTAGCAAGCAAAAGTAGCATTGGCTGGACCTTGGCCTAAGCAAAGCTGAGTTACTTCGAGTTACTTCCAAGGGACCCCCTGGTAATTTTCAGATCATCTTTTTATATCCCAATGGAAGATAATTAGGATGCCAAAAAATCAGCAGAGCTTCAGTGTTTGTCAGGCATTGTTGGTGAACAGATGCCTCTCCATTGCTCCTTCTTCCAGTTTAAGCAGCTGAGGCAAAGTTACTTCACTGTGCTCTGCATTCTCACCTCTCACCATTCAGTATCTACTGAACAGCTTTTCTGGGTTTTTTTTTTTTCTCAGGAAAGAGATTTACTCATCTTCCAGGAAATGCTAAGTACACAAAATTCTTGAGTTATTAATGAAACTTTGCAAGCTGCCTTCGTCTATCGTAAATTCAAAGGGCAAGGATTGGATCCTCATCTTCAGTGACTGGGTTTGACCCTCGTGAAATGATTAAGGTGAGCAGTCCTTACACTTTAAAAGCAGCTTCCAGTTTCTTTAAAAGGGTTTGTGAATCATGGTTTGGAATTTGGCATTTTGAGCTGATTATCTGAGCAGGGACAGAGCTATCAGCTAGGACAGTCCTGACCCCATCATTTTACCCACCAGGTACAACCATCCAACAGTAAGCTGGCAGGATCCTGGCCAAAAGGGGAGGGCAAGGGAAAAATTATATTGGATTTTAGTAAAACTTTCCCAAAAGGCCAACCTCTCTAAGGTACAAAATCAATCTTTCTTCCTCCTCCTTTGGCTCATTTATTCACAGCTATAGAAAATGCTGATCCTCATCAAGTACTTCTCACTTTCTTGCCCCCTGCCCAATACCATATCTACCTACCTGCTGCTGTTACTTTTCTCAGCAGTTTTGCTCTGATTCCTCACCCCACACTTCACTCTTTTTACCAGACCTTCTCAGGACCTGTAACCCCATCTCTTATCAGGCTTCTCTTCAAGGACAGATCCTGTCTCGTATCGGCTTCAGGACCAGGGGGGGAAAAAAAGTCCTTTTTATTCAATTTTTGAAGGTGGCTGAAATTTTGGGAAGAGCAGAGCTTTGATGCAAAGTCTTGAGTAAAGTGTCAGGTTTCCCCTGCTTTTATTCTTCCTTCTCACCGAGCAGCTGCCTTGTGTGTCTCACTCAGGACTCCAGTAACTTTTGCCAAGTAAGCTACATCAGCAGGATGTCACTTGGGAGAGAATGGTGTCCCTGCATGCTCTGAGCCCCTGCAGATCACTCTCCTTCGTGGCTACAGGAAAATAACATTTTATTTTCTTTATTCTTTTCCTGCACTTGAGTCACTAATACCTAAGAAAGTACCAGCTCAGAAGGGCTTTTTGTCAGAGCACAGAGTCTGCGCAAAGCTGGAGGTACCCGGATCTGCAAGCTGCCTCCCGATTCTTGGCAGCCAAGTTCCAGCTCCTGACAGCCAGGTTCCCATACTCTTGGCATCACTGGAGCTACCACCACCTTCCACCCCAGAGCAGAGGAAGGGGTGCTGCTGGTCTTTGCTTGCCTGCCCAGCGGAGCCATGCAGGACAAGCCAGCCCCAGCACAGCTCCTGAGCAGCTGTTCTGGGCTCCCAGGCAGGATGCAGGGCACTGGGCTGCACTCACCCCCACTGCCACACCTCCTTCTCCCCCTTTCACCACAGTATTGCCCTCTCTGCACAGGCTGTTGCTCCCGTTCTGTGCCAACACCAGCTGCACCTCTGTCCAGACCCACAGAGCTCCACCCAGGCCCTCCTCCCCCCGTCCCGTCCCAGCAGGCAGTGGTCAGCCAGGTGCTGGCTGTGGCTGTTGCCCTGGCACGGGCTCTGTGGCCGGGAGCCTGGCACACATCCTGCCCGGGCTGCACGGCTCCTGCCCACTGAGCTGCATGCCCCTGCTCCGGCCAGCGGCTTTCCGACGAAGGGAGCCAACCACTGCCCCTCCATGTAACCAGAGATGGGCTCGGGGCTCTCCTGGAAGGTGACCTGGCTGGCACAATGCCCCACAAACTTCTCTGCTCTGGCTGAATTCTGTTCCCAGCTATTCCTTACTCCATCAAAACGTTTCCAACATGTTTTGTGGTTCCTATCTAAAACAATGCCCTTGTGATCAGAGCTCCTGGAAGTGGGGACCCTCACTTATGCAAAAATCGGGGCTTAAGCTGGTACAGAGAATCCACATGTTAAAGTCACAGCTAAGGTACATGCTGGAGGTCAGCCAGGCTTGGCTGCTGGCTCTGATAGACAATGTGGAAAAGGAACCTGCCTTAAAATAAGCAAACAGGTAAAACTGGGCTAGAGAAGGATGAACACAATGGGAAAAAGCTTTACTTTTTCTTTCAGAATCAAAGCCCAGGCTCCCACACTAGAACTGTTCCCTAAATAGCAAAATGTTAAAAAAGAGCCTGCGCTATATCCAGGAATGTGCTTTACAGAGCTGCATGGCTACTGTCAGGATAAATCTGTAAGGAACAGCAACATTCATTGAGCAGAAAGGAAGAAAATTACCAAGACAGCGGTGGAAATTCTGAGCCTTGTTTTCTACAGCTCTTAAGTTCTCCTCCACGTTGATACAGGTTAGGAAAATTCTTCTTAGATATTTCTGTTTAAATAGCCTCTTAAATAAACTGTATTTTGGCCTTTGTATTGATCAATACATCACGCTGATCTAGGTTGTTCAAGAGCACTGTTAAGTATTTTAGGAGCCAGACTTTAGTGCTTTAGTGGAAGAAAGGTGGTCCCTTTGTAGAGCCAACACAGTCTCTGCAAGGTCTGGTGGAAAAGTAAATGTTCGCCAGTGCAGAGGTCTTGGCTGTGGAGATGAGCCTGCAGAGCCCCAGGCTGTCAGAAGTGCAGCTGTGTTGCTGGTGGTGGCTGGCTGGTCAGCAGCACAGAACGCAGCTACCAACGGGAGATGAGATCAAACCCCTTCTCCTTCAGCAGAGATTAAGAAAGTCTTCTTACTTCTAATCTCCTCCTGCCTCTCTGCCAAGCTCTAAAATAATTCTGTCGATTTGCTCTGCTGGGGAGAAGAATTGTCAGGGTTTGTCAGCAAAGATGAGAATGTTTTGTTTTTTTTTTTTTTCTTTTAAGATTAATCTTTCAGCTGACTTGAATTGGCAACATGAGTAAAATTGAGCTGCTGGAGCTGTTAGTTCATATTGATTACACTGTTAAAGATTTTTCTAGCAGGGCAAGGCAGATGTTTTGTTATTGCTGTGTATTAATCACAAGGACTGAAAAATACTGCAGGTTCTGACCTCTTTGTGGATCAAAAAGCCAGCTGGGGTTTTAAGAAGCAAGTGATCCCGGATCAGACTTGGGGTTTAAGTGCTAATAATTTAATGTTGTTACAGTTTGGCCACCTGCTTCTGATGTGTTCTATGTGGACGACACAAAGATCACAGCTGACTAAAGGTTAGCTGTTTTGGTTCAGAGATCAGCTGCAACTCTCCCTGGGCCGCGGGAGGTGGGCTTGGTTCCGCTGACCCAAAGAGGCCACGCTTGGGGCACTCACTTAACAGCTCACACCAGATCTGCTCAGCACCACGCATTTGAGCACTGACTGCCTCACACAGACGCTTCCTTTACATAAGCCCCAGAAAGTACATTCCCACTTCCCCAGCTCTCAAGGATTCCACAGCCGCCTTGATTATAAATGTATTAGCTCTGGATATTTAATGCAGCTCCTAATGCCTCTCATGTTCAGCTAAACCCATTTAAAAGTAAGCCTCTGCTTTTACCACTTTTTTTTTTTTTAAGCAACTCAGCAGCAGAGTTGTTGGGTTTGTAAAGCTCCTTACAAAACCTCACCTGCAACACTACTCCACGCAGCTATGCAGCTTTCCCCACTTCAAAGGGAGTCGTCTGCTGCCTCCCCAGCGCCGGACGCTCCCGGCACCGCAGCCGCTCAGCGCCGGCGCGCTCAGGGATCACTGGGCCAGGGGGATTTCGCGATTCTAACCCAAACCTCCTCTATTTGTCTTTTCACCATATCTGTCTGGGTAGTTATTTCACGCTGTCTCTTCACTTTCATGGGAAGAGTAATGACGACTTGCTCCAAACAAAACACGCAGGACTTTCTCCTGGCCCCTGGCTGTGCCACAGCACTTCCCAGTAGTTTCCCAGCTGCCAATGCTTATAATTTGATAATCTTTATACTTTGTTTTCTAATTTGGAAGCAGAGTGATGGCAGCTGGCCTTGTTTACATTGAAGGTCCATGCATCACTTTATGGCTAAAAACAAATGAAAAATGGGGAAAGAAATAGTAACTATTCTGAATGAAGATCTTCACGTGGTCTGCACTATCGCAATCCTAGCAGCATCCACACTCACGTGTGAGGAGTAACTATGTAACTTACTATGAGTTAGGCCTTTATGACCACTTTCCACTGGAAAATCCCAAATCTCTCCTGAACACTTCCATTCCCAGGCTCTTGTCTCCCACAGCGTTTCACACACATCTACGCTCCGAAGGGTTAAGGCGCTAGCGCTTCTGATCGGCACTGCCAAACCTCCCCCGAGGCCCGTACAGCGACCATGCCAATGTGCTTTATTGTAGTTACACAGAGGAAAAAACACCTCTACAACTGTTCCCCTCTTGCCCGGCGCTGCTCACCGGTTCGCAGCTAACCGTGCCCAGCCCGAGCGCAGCACTCCCGCCAGTGCCGTTTAAAGGGCAAATCCCGCCACGCTCAGGGACTGCGGGCCTGGCTCTGCAGCCAGGGGCCGTTCCCATTCCACACGTCTCTCGCTGCAGGCGGTGGCGGCGATCCCGGCCCTCCTCCGCAGCCACTGCCGCCAGATTTAGCCGTGCCCCGCGTTAAAACAAGGCCGTGCTGCGTGGCAGCTCCCGCCAGGCCCAAATCGGGCTCGGCAGCACCGGCTCTGGGACGGACGGCTAACGCAGGACCCAGCTGGGCCGGGTCTATGGCGGCCTGACCTCCCTGCCGCGCCTCCGCTGCCGTCCACGGCGGGGCTTACGCCCTCCCCCTTGTCCCTTTCCCGACGGTAACATTTTTCACCCTAAAACTGGGGTCGACTTCTCCCTCCTCGATACCGAGTGACCAATCAGGAGGCTACCGGGGCGGGCAGGCAGCCAATCGGGTCAGCATCGCTACCTGCGGAGGGGTGGTTTTAGCCGCCACGAGGGGGGGACGGGGCTGAGGGGCCAGCGGGTGCCGCGGGAGTGACGCTCCGCCTCCCCTCCTGCTGCCGTGGGGCCCGGCGCAGAAGCGGCCGCTCCCTCAGCGCTGCTGCTG
>VWYK01017119.1:72878-111809 GCA_013399775.1 Semnornis frantzii | reverse complement strand
CTCTTTCCTCTTCCCTCCCATCCGCGCCGAGGGAGCGGCTTTGGGAGATGGGGGTCGGGTGCTGAGCCGTCCCCCCTGCACTCACACCCCCGCTGGGATTGTCTGCACTACCCCCGCACACCCACCCGGGTGAGTACCGCTCGCTGAGGGCGGGGGGACGGCCCGAGCTGGCGCGGGTCTCTGCACTGGGGGCGCTGAGGCCCGAAGGCAGCCGCTGAGGCGGGCGCGGCCCCGGCCATTATGGTGAGGGGCTCGAAGCAGACAGCCGCCCGCCCCCGTCCGCCGAGGCAGCCACCTCCCGGGCCTGGCCACAGAGGCGGCCCGACTCCCGAAGGGAAGGTGCCGAGGCGGCCGCGGGGACCAAAGCGGGCGCAGCCCCTTGGTGAGGTCTGGGGTGCCGTTGAGGGGCATGGGAGCGGCACAGGAGCCGGTGGGAAGGAGGACATGGGGTTGCTGGCAGCGCCTCTGGGCGAGGGCGCGGCCCAGGGAGCCGGGCGGCGAGAGGCTCCCTCCCAGGGCGGCCTGGGAGGAGTGATCCTTGCCGGCTGACTAAGCGCGGCTGCTCGCCGGGCCTCTCCAGGCAGCGCTGGCAGCTCCTGCGGCTCTCTGCTCGGCGGGAGGAGACTGGGTCCGCCGGGCCCGGGGTGCTGGACAGAGAGGGGCCTCACAGCATCCCAGTCCCCTCCTTTCCTGTGCTTCGTTTTCTTTCTTACGGGCGCGGGCAAGCGCTCGTCCTCCTCCTCCCCTGCCGCCGGAGCTCCGGGGCCGTGAGCAGAAACCTAATGAGAACCGTGTGCCTGGTTATGTAACTGCGCCCCGCTCCCGGCTGCTGCCCTCCGCCCGAGCGACCGCGGGCTCGGCGCCCGGCGAGCGCTACCCTCTTCAAACGATAACCGAAGGAAAAGAAATTAGAAATCATCAGGCCGATTTGTTTGATCAGTTGCTTGTACCGTGCATCAGTCCTGGGGCTTAGAAAAGAAATGCATCGTGCCTGCCCGGTGTTCCTTGAAAGGATCATTTCATTCCTAAAGGACATGGAGAAAGGGAAACAAACCAGATGGATTCATCAATCATTTTTAAATTACCCTTTTAACCACCCAGTCAGCTTTCCTGTACTGATTGTGTACCTTTTGTAAATATCTTCTGTTTGCCCTTGATCTTTTCCTTATCCCCACCCAGTGCTGATCCAGCAAACGTTTAAAGGTCGCCTTATCACGCAGGCTCTCAAACTGTTCTCATGCCATGTTGGGGCAAACACGAATGGCTTGGAAATAGGGTTCTAGGCTTTAAAAGGAGATTATTTGGAGCAACAAATAAAATATGCAGTTCATGCTGCTAAAGGACTTCAATACCAAGTTTGGTTTCTCTAACCTTCAGTGACAACTGCAACTGGATTTTGTTCCTAATTATGCAATGCAGAAAAACAGTTAACTGAAATTCTAGTTGGGTTTTTAACTTGGGCCGAGGACTGGATGTTTTGTGTCACTGGAACTTTTGTGAAGGAAGGTGTCTCCTGTGGAGCACCTTGATGCTGTGGCGCTGCAGCGTTTTCCTGAGCAGTCCGTGTGCTGAGACCTGGTCCTTGTCCCTCCTTTAGCTTTAGGTGGCCTGTTCCTCTGTCCTTTGGAAGGCAACCATGTTTATATCCAATATAAAATGGAGTCATGGAGAAGAAGAGGAACAGTTGGTTTTGAGGCTGTCAGAAGCCCTCTGGTAACTTTGTGAAACCTGAGCTATAGACAGAACCATAAATGTGGTGCATATTAATAGATGGCATCCCATGATGCAGAACCATTTGTAGAAAGGGACAAAATGGTGTCACTTTGTTGTAAGGACTTGGTGGTGGCTGCTGCCCTGGTGACAGCAGGTGCAGGGCTGTGCTGTATGTGCCCCGGTGCAGCTCAGTGTTCACAGCAAGACATTTTCTACTCAGGTCACTCCAGCACGGTTTATGGGGACGATTTGCTTTAAAATGTTGCAGAATTCTGTGAGATCCTCTAAAGCAGCTGTTAATGTCTGAATAGTTCTGGAGCTTACAGTTGCAGCCAGCCGTGTTTGCGAACTTTGGCATGAGAAATGACCCTTGGACTAGGACTCCTCCAGCTAAACTAATAGACCAGTGCTAAATTTTGCAGCTGAGTGCTGCAAATCATCCAAACATGAGTTGGTAACAGAACCCTTGACAGGCCTGGCACTTCTGTGGTGTCTTAAAAATGATCCTGGCCGCTCTGTGGATAGCTAAGGGCAGGCTCATGTGATTCAGAAGTGCCTCAAGCTCTGTGTGTAAACATGCAAGTGCATCTCCTGTGGCAGACTGAGTGTGGTTGACATCGTCCCCTTTTGCAGGCACAAATATAAGAAATCTGATGTGCATTTCTTGGTGTGAAAACTAATCTGTTTTATGCAGAAAGTGAAGGTTAAATGATAGGCCTTGCAGCTTGCTCTGATGCCTTCCTTATTTGGATGTGTTTGCTTTTGTTTTTTTCTTAAAGGGACAAGAGCACTCGAGGTGAAGGATAAAATAATCAACTAGAATCAGCACTTTGAATGAAATTCTGTTTCCCTGTGACATCTTGAACACTTTCTTCTTCGGGTTTTGAAACAGACTTCTAACCTTGTGGCATAGCAGCTATGCAGCTTGAAATCCAAGTAGCACTCAATTTTATTATTTCATATTTGTACAATAAGCTTCCCAGACGACGTGTCAACATTTTTGGTGAAGAGCTTGAAAGACTTCTGAAGAAGAAGTATGAAGGGCACTGGTATCCAGAAAAGCCATACAAAGGATCAGGGTTTAGATGTATACACATAGGGGAGAAAGTGGACCCGGTCATAGAACAAGCATCCAAAGAGAGTGGTTTGGACATTGACGATGTTCGTGGCAACTTGCCTCAGGATCTCAGTGTTTGGATCGACCCATTTGAGGTTTCCTACCAAATCGGTGAGAAGGGACCAGTGAAAGTGCTTTATGTGGATGATAATGAAAATGGATGTGAGTTGGATAAGGAGATCAAGAACAGCTTTAACCCAGAGGCCCAGGTGTTCATGCCAATTAGTGACCCAGCATCTTCAGTGTCTAGTTCTCCTTCTCCTCCCTTTGGTCACTCCGCTGCTGTGAGCCCGACTTTCATGCCTCGCTCCACTCAGCCTTTGACCTTCACCACTGCCACATTTGCTGCCACCAAGTTTGGCTCGACCAAAATGAAGAACAGTGGCCGCAGCAACAAGGTTGCCCGCACCTCTCCCACCAACCTTGGCTTGAATGTCAATGACCTGTTGAAGCAGAAGGCCCTTTCCTCCTCCATGCACTCGCTCTATGGGCTTGGCCTAGGCAGTCAACAGCAGCAGCAGAAGACTTCTGCCCTTTCTCCTAATGCGAAGGAGTTCATTTTCCCCAACATGCAGGGTCAAGGTGGTAGCAGTAGCATCTTTCCTGGGGACAACCCCCTTAACCTCAGTCCTCTCCAGTACAGTAATGCCTTTGATATGTTTGCAGCCTATGGAGGTCTCAATGAGAAGTCTTTTGTGGATGGCTTGAATTTTAGTTTAAACAACATGCAGTATTCTAACCAGCAATTCCAGCCGGTCATGGCTAACTGAAAGCAGAAGTGAAACACCAGTAGATGCTGTTGTGCCAGTTCCGATGCACGTACCCAAGGGTGTATCTTTTTTCCACCTCTTGAGATTTTTTTGTTTGGTTTGGTTTTTTTATGCTTGTAGTATGAATACATTCGGGCTTGGTTAGATAAATAAGACATGCATCATTTTTTCATTTGCCAACCAAGCACAAAATTATTTTATACTGACTGTACATTATGAAATATACTCTCCAGAGATGGCCTCTTACAGTATTTAAGATACAGCAAGGACGCGGCCAGCTTTCTGCAGGTGTGTGCATGCGTGTGCACAGGCACATGTGCAGACCCGCCTCCAGAACGCTGGCACCAATAGGTGGGTTTATTGGTCTTTTTCTAATTGTATAATTTAATTTAGTACAAAGTTTGTAAAATATCAGAGTATATATATTGTTTCTACAACATGGTATTGCATTTATATCTTTTTACTACAGTGATCTGTGACAGCTGCAGCAGCTTCATGTTGTATTTTTTTTACTGAAATTGTAAGATATCCATCTTAAAGACATCGATTCTAAAAAACAAAAAAAAAGAATAAAAAGTTGTGTACAGAATATTCCTTGGTGGTGGAATCCAAACGTATGAACTACTTGCTTTTTTCAAAAGAAACACAAATTGTATTTTCTGTTAAGAGTTTAAAGATTTTTGCTATATATTATGGAAGAAAATGTAATCGTAAATATTAATTTTGTACCTACATTGTGCAATACTTGAAAAAAGGTATAAAAGTATTTTGAGTCAGTGTCTTACATGTTAAGAGGGACTGAAATAGTTTATATTAAGTTTGTATTAAAATTCTTTAAAATGAACTGCCTATGGTGGTGTTTTCACTACTCTGCTAAGTGGCAGAGCGCTGCTGGGGCAGGGGATGCTGTGCTGCTGCACCACAGGTGTGGCTGGAAGTGCCTGCTGGAGCACAGGACCTGTTCGAGTGCTCACTGCCCTGCCGTTGGGCAGCCTCCACTGGTTTTCTGGAGCCAGCTCTCTGGACTCAGAAGGTAATTTTCTGCCCTTCTCCATGGGAATTCAGGCTCTGAGCTGTGTGAGTGCTGAGTCTGTGCTGTGTGGTGTGTCTAGAAGAGATGCAGGAGAAGTTCAGAACGGGTTTGAACTGTGCTCTGGAGAGGTCCTAGACCAGCATCAGCATTCTCTATACTGGGGATTAATTACAACTGGACTGAATGAAAGTGCTGATGTACAGTTCACTCACTGTAAAGTTCCATTTTATATGCTCCATTATAAAGAGAACTGTGATGCAGTGGTAGTGTCCTCTTCTAAGGGCTTCCCTTGAGAGGATTCTACCAGTTTTAACTTTCAGAGTTTCAGAGTGTGAGTGGGAGGAGAAAGAATTCATAAACTCGCAAAAACACTGGGAAACCAGGGCTGTTTTGGAGTTGCATCCCTTGCTCTGTCAGTCTGTTGGGCAAAATACCCAGATGTAGCAAATGTCAGCTTATCTTCTATGGCAGCTCCAGCTGCACAAAGGGCAGGCAGGTGCTGAGCAGATTAGTCCTTTGGCTTATGGTGATGATTTTGAGGGGTACAGGGCCAAAATAATACGAACTTTTGTATTCTGCAACTGGAGTTTGAGGTTGAAGATCAGTCTTTTCCTGGACAAGGCACTTGGCTTCAGGTGTAAATTCTGCTCGCATGTACCCCGCAGGGTGGTGCCAGCAGAGCTTTGGTGAAGGAGCCCGGTGCTGTGAGGATGGGCGGTTTTCAACATCAGCCTGAGGTCCTTGCTTTGGACAGAGGCCGGAAAGAAGGACTGGGGTGGGGATGGGAGGCTGGCGGTGGTATCAGTTTCCAGTGCCATGACAACCAGCTCAAAAGCAGTCCTGGAGTGGAGGCTTTTTTAGGCATTCATCTGTCCTTGTTTTTATTGAGTTTGCCATCTGCTTTATCTTTGTGCTCACAGCATGGCAGTGGACAGCACCCTACTGAAAGTGCATCATTCGAGATTGCCCTGGCATGACTGACTGCTCTCACAAGCCCCTCTCTCTTCCCACACAGACCAGAGGGAAAGTATCAGGGAAAAACCTAGGTTTGAGATGAAGAACTGATAAAGAATTTTACTGGCTGTGACCCGATGTGTGATGACCTGAGCCCTGTTTGCAGTAAAGCACAGCAAAATGCAGAAGCAGCAGCAACAGCAACCTCCCTGTACCCCGTGACCTGCAGTCAGCCCAGCAGAAAAGACCAGCACTCCAGAACTGGAAGGAGCAACCACCACAGGAAGCCTCTCATGTTCTGATCTGAACTGCAAGCCCCATAGTACTTTGCTCCAGCCAGTACTTCATTGTGAAGCTGTGGCATGACCGCAGCACGGGAGTGAGTAGTAGCAGCAGATTCAGTTCAAGCCATGACAGGGCTCTGATGCCAAGTGGGTGACTTTGCTTCCCAAGTAATTGGTAAGAGGTTAGAAAAGAATCCTAGCTCAGTTACTGGGAGATGGAGTATGTTTGTTCTTGCTGTCTGTATGCCCAACTTTTAACACAGCCTACAGCTTGATTGTTTACAATACCAGTACCTGGACTGGCCAGGAGCAGCTCTGACAGCAGCGACCACTCTGCATGTCCTGTAATGTTTCTGTTCCTTTGATTCTGACTGAGGTAATTTCTCTTTAAGGTGATGGAGCTTATCCTCTTGTCATGCTGATGAGTTCACTTCCAGTGTAACCAGCACTGCCTGTACCTGGCAGTGGTTTGGAGGAAGGAGGAATCTCTGGGAAAAGGTGGGGATTTGCAGCCCATCATAATACAAAGATCAGAATAATCAGGCCAGGGTTGTGGTGTTTTGCAAGGAGACATTGCAGAGAGAGCTTCCAGTTTCCTCAAAGCAAATTAGAAGATTTTTAATGTTTTTCTCTTCAGAGGACTTAAGAAGACATGCTTCTGTTCACTCTGCTTCACCCATTTATCTATTCTTTGCTGCAGGCTGGTTCTGAAGTTGTTAGATCAGACGTTTCTATCGCAGTGTTCTGTTCTCCGGGAGTGCCCAGTCAGTCTCTGGTTTGGTCCGCATTCCCCCCCTCCCCCGCCCTGCTCTTGAGCCCTGCTGCCAGATCAACACAAAGGACCTAAAGAGGAGTGCAGGGGAAAAAGGAAGCATTGGCTCAGTGATGCAAGGCCTGTTGTGTTGTCTCTTGTGAATCTGCCATTTACTTCTTTAGGACTCCTGGTGTAAGGTAAACCTCAAAAATGTCTTTAATTTGCAGTGAAGAATAGAATAAAACTCTAAGGCTGTGTCCCACTCATGCTATTTGGTGCATCCTGCCTCAGTCCCCACCCAAGCACCTTCATCAGCCCAGCACAAGTTGGTGCCTCTTGAAAATGTGAAACTGAGCTCAGAGGCTCCTTGTCATGGCTAGGCAGAGAGGGTTGGATGGACTGCTGCAGTTGTTCTGTGGGTAGATGGCAAACCTAACTGTTGATCAGAGTTCTGGTAGTGGTCACCAAAATGTACCTGAGCTGGGTTATTTTTGCCAGGAGAGCCAGCTCCTTGTGCTTGTCACCACCTGCTGTTCTCAGAGCTCCCTGGTCTGGCCTGGCAATGGAGTCTTGGTGAGTACAGGTTTTGTAGTTCTCTTGATTTCAGTTAAGCTGGGACTGGGTGTGAACCACAGGACAAGCCACCCCCCCCGCCCTTAAGGATGCAAGGTCAGAAAGCTGCTGGGCATTGCCTGTGCCACCAGAGAGCTGTGGCAGGTGATTGCCTTGCTCCCGCCATGCTCAGTGCTGGGAGCAGACAGCTCTCCTGTGTTTCTGCAGTATGAAGTGGCCAAACAAGGAGTTGTTGGATCAGCTCTTTGGAGCAGCATTGGATCAGGGCTGGGTTCATGCACAGATCTGATGGCCCAGACTGTTCTGTTGGTGCTTCAGGAATCAATGCCTCGGAGTGTATGTGGTGGTTCTGGAGCAGAGGCAGCAAACGGTGGTTCAGCACTCTTTTTGATGCCATCAGCAGGTTGATTTCAATGGAGTGCAGAGAGTTGGCTGCATTTCTCTCATGAGCTGCATAAAAAGTTTGCTAACTGGAAGTGCCAGGGCGGTGGAATCCTGCCGAAAGGCTGTTTCCAGAGAGCAGCAGTAGGAACGGTTACCCTGCTGCTGCAGCAATGCACGGAGGGCTTTGTCCTCCTGGCCTTAGTGCCACGACTGAGGAGCTTTGCCTTGTGGAAGGGAAAAGGCATCGAAAGTTGGGAATGTAACCCACGTTGGGAATACAACCCCCGACCCCTTTGGCACAGCGAGTCCTGTGACTCACAGACAAAGCATGATCAGCCTGCAGAGCCAGTAGCAGGTGGACAGTATTTATAGAACCCCCTTGGCACGCAGTGTAGGCACCCTCAGCCCTCATCCTTTGTCTGCCAGCTTTTGTCTACTACAAACAACCTGCAATACTGGTGGCAGAACTTGCTGCAGCTCACTTTGGGAATTTGGCGCTTCAGGGGCCTGCAGTCAGAGATTCCCCTCCGAGAGCTGAGACATCCTTGCACTTGTAGAGCCTCAGCTCCGTGCCCCTGCAGAGCCTGCTGTGCTGTACTGCCTTGGCTGCACAGGCCAAGAGAAGACTCTGGGGCCATCACACCTTGTTTAGTTCCCTGCAAGCTTCTCCAAGGAGATTCTGCCAACAGAATCTGCTGGCTAATGCAGCTGAGAACAGACCTGAAAGCCCATTCTTCTTCCATGACAGAAGGTAGGTGCACCCAGAACCACTTCCCTTGGCTTTTCTGCCTGCCACAGCATTCTTAGCAGGGCCAGGCTGTGCTGCTCCCTTTGGTCACTGCTTCTTGCTACTTGCTCTGCTGCACCAGGCTTTCATGCTGCTCTTGTCACCCAGACTCCACTTCTCTCTGACTCCATCTCTTAAACTGATTGATGCCAGGCAGACTGCAACAGGTGAGGCTCCAGCCATCAAAAGGTGTCCTCTCCTTCTGCCCCTCACGGGCTAAGTCTTGCTTGACTTTCTGTCTAAAGACACAGTGTAAGGACTGCTGCATGCAATTAGGGGTTGTACTGGATGCTCAGTCTCACAAACTGTCTGATTTTGCAGCCTGGGCAGTGTGACCCAGTAATGCAACAGCCTGGAAGTCTTTGGTCACGCCGATGGAAGCGAGAGTGGCAGGTCAGTGAAGAACGCAGTATCGGAGGTGGCGACTCAGGCACCCACGGTCCAGACTGGGCTCTGGGCAAGTCACTACCCTCTTCTTCTTGGTTTCCTCCTCTGCCTCCATTGAAGTTGGCTGTTAGCAAGTGTCAGGCATTAGCTGGCTGTTGCTGCCCTGGTGCTGTCGGTAAGGAGCTTCATCCACTCTGTATGCTACAGAAATGCCTTTTTGAGGCTGACCACCCTCCCCTCCTTTGATTGCCTTTAGTCTCTGTGGCCTTTGAGCATCTCTGCCATTGGACAGGTCACTTACTCTGTTAGGTGAGCTCTGCAGTCTGAAATAAGGCACACAAAGCAGAGGGGAGCAGTGGCTGCTCTCTGACTGTGGCTCACAGCCTGACTCGGCCAGCAGCAGAGCAGGAGGAGCTCACACAAGGCTTATTGTGGCTCTCCAGAAAAATTTCTGTGGGTGTTCTATGGATGTGAGGGATGGATTCCTCCAGTACAAATCATGTGAAGATTTTACACCAGCCTACTCACTCAAGTAGCTGCTGGTCAAAATTAGACTTGCTTACAGAGTTTACAAACTAACACAAATTCCCCTTTCTTTTTCATTAGAATAAGCACCTTGTGTGCCAGCTTGGAGAGAAGGCTCCTGCCACTGCCTGTGCCCAGCCTTCAACAACCTTGGCAAGAGAATTTTTGGTGGTTTTGAGCCCATGTCTGAGCCTTTAACTCCCTGCTGAGTCTCAGGTGTTGTAGAGAACTGCAGTGTAACTTGGCAGCAAACAGGTCCTGGCCCATCTGTCCCTCTGGGAGAGTCAGGCAGGTGCAGCACCTCCATCTGGAAATCAAGTGGGATGGATGCAAAATTCCTGCCTGCCGCTGCAACTGCTAACTCCTGGGGCAGTGTCCTACTTGCAGGGGTTTGTGAATCTCATATTTATGAACTGCTGTGAGCCAAGTATTTCACCTGAGGACAGTTGGCATGTCCCTTGCTGGAAGCACCTACAGGCATTCTCTGCTCATGCCTTCTTGACTGGCGGAGCTGTCCTTAAAGACTCATCTCAGTCCTGCCAAACCAAACCACTCCAGAAACTGCGATTCAGGCCTCCCAGGGTGTTTTAAGAATTATGAGGTAATTGTAAATAATAATCAGCCTCACACCATGTTAATTCTTCTGGGTAGAAAGTTAGAGAGATTTCAAAATGTTCTGGCTTTTCTCCACAAGCCCACTAAGAATTCAATTTTTAGGTGAAAATGTAGATCCTTGGGAAATGACAGGTTCCCTGGGCCTGGCACTTGACAGGATGCTGAATACCCAAGGAACAGTGCTGAGCTCAGAAGTGCTGGCAGTTTGCCACAGCTGCTTAACGGAGCCAGATTGCCAAGAGATACGGAAGGACTCAGCCCTGCCACTAGCCTCCTGTCTGCGTGCTTTGGGTTGGAGATTTGACACCCTGCTGGCAACTGCAGGCAAGCAGCTCCAATTAACTTGTGCAGCCCGATAAGGGATGAAAAATGCTTGGTAAGAGCCCAACTTGACCTCTCTATGACGTCTCACTCCTGACCTTCAAGGAACGTACCCAGAAGCCTTCGGAAGACAATCAGAGTACTCCAGCTCTGGGTTACAAGATCACACAGACATCCATCACACGTTGCATTGCCATCTTTGCTACCACCAGCCAGCCCTGGGCAGTGGTTATTCCTCTCTCTCACCTTCTCTTTATGCCATAAATGACGTTATCAGCTGTCCTCTGTCCAGTACCCTGCCTTGGCACAACAGGAACCAATCATCCTTCCTCTCAAATTGCCTGGTTCATTAATGTAATGAAGTTTAACTCCGAACAATTATTCTCAGTCTGTATTTAGCTCTAAGGTTATTGCTTCCATTTCAGACCTGAAGAAGCCTTCCTTACATGCCTGAAAGCATCTGTAGCTTCTCCAGCACACCACCAGCTGATCCAGTAAGTGGTGTCCACTCTACCTGCCCTTGCATTGCTTACATCCTGCACTGTGCTCTCTGAAACACATCTGCAAGGTGAGCCATGGGCTTGGCACTGAGAAGGGTGCATGGAACAGACAGCATTGTCTGCTTCCGTCCATCCGTCCATCCGTCCATCCATCCATCCAGTGTCCTGTGTGGCTGGGACAGCTGCCTGATGGAGATGTTTCCAGGGGAGCTGATGTTCAGTGGAGCTAAAGGACAGCAGCTGTGACCCAATGCAGGCAGGAGCACAAATCCTTCTTGCTGCAGAGGACCTGAGCTGTGTGGTGCCACAGCAAAGGTGTCAATGGGTATGTGACACTCAGTGGTGTCCCAGCAGTATGTGGAGAAGCCAGTTCAGACAAAATGAAGGAAAACTGGAAAATTGATCATTATCACTAGTAACTCTTTGTAGTCCTTCTTAGAAATAAACCCAGGACCACCAAATCCCAATGAATTTACCCCGATGGTCTGTCTGCAGTGCAGTCAACCCAGGGAGAGGGATCTGTGCTGGGTGCTTTGCTGCTGCCATAGCTGTTTGCACTTACAGAGGTCAGGTACTGGGAGGCCACTTGCAAAGCAAATGCCTTGGCTGTGCGCTTTGTCCTTGTGAAATGGAAGAACTTGAAGGACTGGTGAGATGGGGACTCTGCAACCAGCTGCTGCCAGGATTCGCTTGGGGATTTTCTTCTCCTCTGTCCTTCCAGCAATGAGGTAACGTTCGCTGGGAAATGCCTTTCACCGTGGCAGCTATCCCACAGGCCCGGCTGCAGCACGGCCGAGCCTGGGATACACTAAAAATACATGTGACAAACGTACACATTGGCTTTGGGCACTGGGACCAGGGCATTCCGGGGCGGCAGGGCAGGGGCCACACAGCAGCAGGGGACACACTGCCCGCCCCTTGGTTGGGTTTGGGTTAAAGCAATTGTTGAAGACTGTAACAGCCTCACACATCAGAATCACAACTTTTCTATCATCCCGTGCTGGTAACCACAACTCAGCAGGCAGGGGAAGAGACTGGAAAGGGGGAAAGAAGGAACTGAAGGAAAGGGAAATGCCACCTCCTCCCTCCTCTGCAGGGCTTTCTTTTTCATCTTTTATTATTTTAAGGCATAGAGACAAATATAACAATTAGGAAGGAGATGATCTGAGCCTTTGTTTGTGGCTGAAGGGCTCTGCTCCCAGTCCAGCCTCTCAGAGCTAGGGACAGGGCAAGGTGACACAGCCAGTGCCACATCAGCAGCCTGCAGGCTCCTGCCCATGGCTGTCAACAAAGGTAGCCATTGAGAGCTGCCAGGCAGCGAGCTGTGGAGCAGGGCTGAACTGGCCAACCTCGTTTGGGCAGGCAGCTGATGAGCCAAGTTTTCTCCTCCTCCTCACCAGCAGGAAGGTCTCAGGGCATCAGGGACCAGTGGCAGGTTGCAGGCTCCATGTGGCCATGTCGAGGCAGGGCAGAGGAGACCACTGGGTGGGAATGGGTCCCCCCAGGTAAATGAGCAGCACCCACCCAAGCAGCACAAACTCAAACAATGCTGCTTCTCCCCAGCCCATGGACTTTTGTCAGCTGAGGATGCAACAACAGAATAAGCAAAAGGCAGCTTGCTTCCCTCCCTTGCTCTTGCTAACTCCATTCCTGATGTGCAGCTCCAAAAGGAAGGAATAAAATTATTTCATATGAGGCAGATTCTGCTCCAGACCATAAAGTTACTCAGCATTTGTAGCATCAGGTCATTGTAGATATTTTCATTTTGTGTCTATTATGTTCTGCCTCAGAGTGACACATTATGGTGCTTCCAATTAACAGTGTGTGAAGGTAAACAATGTTTTACTCATGCATTACAAATCCAGAGAGGTTTGGGATTTTGTTGCTTGCAAAAACCTAACAACTAAAACCATCTTTCTGCTCAGCTTTTCTTTATGCAAAAATGAAAGCAGCTGAACTCCAGGCCAGGGAAGGTTTGGTGAGCAGGGAGTGTAGGAGCCTGGCTGCACCATGGTCTATAAACAAACTGGTGGTTTTGAAAGCAGACCTCGAGGAGTTTGCAAATCCATTTATTTAAGCAAGCAATCCATCTGCTCCTACCAGTAATGCGTTTCCAGGCCAGTTGTGTGTTTGCTCAGCTCACAGGCGAACGGGTTTGCACGTTACAGGAACTGCACAAATCCATCTGTGGCATAGACACATGTGTCCACACCTGGGACTCGCCAGCCCTGAAGATGGGGGTTTGAACAGTGACCTACTTAGCACCTGGCAGTGTCTGGATCTCCACAGCAAAAATGCAATATTTATCTGGGCTTTTAACTGAACTGTGAGAGTTTATACAGCAGAGACTGCAGCAGAGCCCCCTTCTCAGGGCTCTGGGACTCCTCGTCAGCTACCACCAGAGTGAGCCTTGGAGCTGTTTCTCTTACCTGGCTGGCCAAGAAGGAAAACTCCAAGCCACCTGTGACTGCAACCCAGCTGGGTGGAGGATCTGCCCCCACCTTGCTACACTGTCATATACACCTAGACATGTTTTAGTTCTAGCTGTGGAAGTGGGAGAATGGACTCTTTATCCAGAACAAGAAAACTGGCCCCTTGTTTGGAAAGTAGAATCAAAGCTTGAGGTCCTAACTAGAAATATCTTTCTGAGCCACTTAGGGTGTTGAGAGTCCCTATTTCTATTTATAGCTCCATCTCCCACTGCTTCCTTGTGCAGTGGTGCTCCCGAGGCTCCAGAAACATCCCTTCTTGCCAGCAGCCTTTCCAGAAGCAGCACTTCCTTCATCATGCTCAGCAATGTTTGCAGTCTCAAATGGCTGGTCAAAGGCTTTGCCCTGGAGCTGAAGGGAAGGAGCTGTACTTGCCCAGTGAAGCTCAGGAGCCATCTCCGCCATGCGCTCCTTGTGGCTGACTGGTGAGAAAAATGGGGGGCAGGAACTTGCAGTTTATGACCTTGAGCCAGAGGCTCAGACCCATGACAAAAGTCTCACTGGCCAAGGCAATTGCTAAAGAAAGAAGGGGAAAAAGGCCCCAAACCTGCCCTCTCTCCAACTGAAGAATCTGTGAGCTGCAATAATTCTGCAGGAGAGGCTCTCAGGAGTGGTGGTGTTTGTTTTGTTTTGGTTTTTTTTTTTTTACAGTGAATGTAGTCATAAATAATAATTAAAAATCACACGTGTGCATTTCACAAAGCAAGGAAAGAATTCAGGCCCACAGCCTGTGGATAATTTGCAAAGAGGAGAAGCAGCTCCATCCATCTCACCCAGTGTTTGTTACAAATAATTTGCTCCTGTGTAAATCTTTCTGCCAGGGCAGGAGCAGCAAATCCTCCTGCAGCCTTTGTCTGCTGAAAAAACTTCTAGAGTTAAACATGAAAAATTGCTTCAGCAAGTAGCAGGTGTAGAGGTGCACCTCAGGATGAACACATTCGTGGAGCTCAGGCAGAGAGGCTGGGTGACAGCCCGTATGAGGTAGCTGGCGGCCGCAGGGCAGAATTTCTGGCTGGCACTCGATGCCGAGCCCCAGGGACTGATCATTCACCAAGCCATCATCAACTCCGCTTCCCTCCCAGCACCCCCACTGCGACCAACAAGCATCCACGGCCGAGCGGAAGGCACCGGAGAATCCCGTGCTGCAACTCACAAAGGTCCCTAGGTGGCAACCCTGCTCCTTCTGACCCTGCTGCGAGTCCTGTGCTCGACGGAGCTCCTGCTTTGAAGATCCGCGACAAGGTGGGACTTTAAGCTTCGATTCACAACTGAAAATGAGTGCACGTTTAACGCTGGGCGTGGCAAAGGTAACCTGAAGCTGCAGGGGCTCCGCTAGCTGAAGGCAAACTAGAACAGCTGAAACAGCCAGGAACTTCCTTATTTTAGAGAAATAACCAGGTCTGCAGTCAGGCCCGTAACGCTGGGAGCTGTGACTCATGATTTCTAAATGCTCTGAGCTGCCAGAGTACGTTGATGTTTCTGAAATCCTAGCAAATGTCAGCTGCAGGAAGGTGGCTCAGCCCCTCCAGCCTCTCTGCCCAGGACATTGCACCAGGCAGTGACACCCAGGGACCACTCACTCCATCCTGTCGTCCATCGGTGGGACTCTAAGCTCTCCACAGAAGAGCTGTGACTCTCCACCCCTGTCCACAGAGCACAGGCCCTTTCATCTGCTCCTTGATACAAAGCTGTAAATAATCCTGAGCACGGACACGCGCTGGGCAATAAAGAAGGATGCCCACCCCACCCGCTCCTGGTATTTTCAGGGGAAAAGCACCTTCAGAGACCCAAGAGATAAGGAGGTTCTGGTGTAAGTCTTGCTTATCACTCCTATTAGATGAGACAGCTATTGATTTTTCCTTTTAATCTATTTATTCTTTTCTGACTCCGTGCTGCGTCCGCCCTCAGCGCTCCCAGCACCGCGCTGCGGTCGCGCATCGCCGTGAGCGCCGCTCCCTCCCCGCAGCGCCACCCCAGCTGATAAGAGCAGCAGTTCCCTCTGGCAGAGATAAGATTCTCTTGCCCGTCTCCTGATTAGATGACTTTTGGAGCCAGCGAGCACGGGGGAAATTGCGAATTGCAAATATTCGAATCCAATATACAGTTTGAGCACCATCCTGGGCTAAACACCTGAGCAGTACACATCTGTTAGCTGCAGTAAATCGCAGCGGAAATGTGGAATCCGACTGCAATATTCACTGCTCAAACGAGCCACAGGCCAAGGATTATCCACCAGAGACTCGAGAATCTTTTTGAATAGCTGGACCAATATATTTAGAAACTGTGGGATCTGCACACGGGGAGAGGAAAAGCCTCAGGTGAGTGCCAGGTTGTGTCTGCTCCCCGCAGCTCTGCAGGTGGCTTTGAGCCTTCATGGTGCCCCTTTCAAGATCTCTCTTTACCGCTGGTAAACCCAAACTCTTTCTGCAATCTTCCCAGCCAGACAAGGCTGACATGGGTCAGACGAGGACTAGCTCGCGGTGTGTGGGATGTGGCTTTCCACCAGCAAAGATGAACTCGCCCAGACGAGGCCCCGCAGACATCTCCACGGAGGGCGCGGCCGTGCCCGCAGCTGGGGACGCTCCGCGCTAGGCAGGCGCAGCGGACGCCGAGATGCCCCCAGCGCGATGCCAGACGCCACCTCGTGTCAGGCACTAGGAGCAGCTGCCCTCTCCTGCTCCGTTCCCAGGGTTCCGACGTCATTTTTCCTTTGCACCTCAACTATTGCAAAAATAGGCATATGTGGCCGTGCGAGGAAGACCTCGGGTCCCTCACGCTTGAGCCACGGTGGGAGCAACGAGCGTGTGCCGAGCAGGGCACCGGTGCTTGGATCTGGCTCCTGCAATGACATCACCTGTGGGAAACTGCTGGCTGGAAAGCCTGCCCCCGCCTGTTTGTGGTGTGATTGGTGCTGAGGCTGCTCTGCCCCGTAGTGGACTCTGTAACATCCTGGGCCCACCTTGCTTTCTGGCGAGGGATGGAATGACTTGGCCAAGGCTGGTCTTGGAGCTGATTCCAGATGGAGTTCTGTGATTTCCAGGCATGGTTGATGCAACAATTGCAGGACACCTTCTAAAGAGCTTCAGGGTTCCGGAGTTGGAAGCATCTGCCACTGTGGTTCTTGTCCCTCCTGCAGCATGCTGTGCTTGTGGGGACCGATGGAGGTCAAGGTTCCTGTTCCCTGGGTCTGGGATGTGGCTGAGATTTATCTAATGATCCTGGGAGCAAGTCTCTAACAGTGGGAAGAGTTTCCTTAGCAAGGCTGCAGCCAGCCCAGCCTGAGCACAATGTGCAAGTGCTGCTGGCTGTCCACAGGCTTCTGTGCTTCACAGGAGGGTTGGAAGTCACTGAGCTGCCAGTGCTGGTTTTGGGGTGTAGGAGGCTGCTATACACCAGAAGCTGCCCTGGTCAGATCCATGTGTGGATCATGCAGATCTCAGATGGGAACAGCATGCTTGAAGCTGCCACAGGAATGCCCAGCTAGGGCTCACTTTCCCTCCCATGTACATTAATCAATATTGCATTTCATCTGCTATTTTATCGTCCTGTCACTTGGCATTTGATGCCCTTCAGCAGCTCCTCATGGTCAGCTTGTGGTTTTGCAGCCTGAAATAACTTGATCTCAACAGCAACCTTTGTAACTCACATCTCCTATCCCTCTTGCAGACTACCTACCCCAGGCATCCCAGACCCTTGCACAGGTCCCCCAGGATGCTACTGCTGACTTCCCCTTGCTGTAAGAACTTCAGAGCTGACACTTGGGCCTCACACCTTTCCAGTGTTTCAACCAGATATTGGTTTAAGAGACATCTTCACCTCTCCTGCACATGACAGCTAAAGGTCTTTCAAAGCCTTGGGTGAGGAAGTTGCTCTAAGGCTTTGATCCAAGTCAATTCTACCAGATGGACCATCTCTGTCCTCGTGATTGCTGCAAAGAAAGCTAAGCACTCTGGGGCATCACCTCCCTCTGGGAGCCCACAGCCTCTTCCTCTTCACATTTATTATACAACTGCGAGCTTTACTTTCTAGTGCAGCTCCCAATAGACTTGCTGGGTTTTGACACCCAGTCCCTGGGAACCCTTTTCTAAAATTAGCCCCATGTTTACCAGCTTCCATCCCCTGGTGCTGCTGCAAACTGAACCCAAAGTTACCCTCCGAAGTTAATGATTAAGCAGTTTTATGGTGAGCACTTTTACCCTTGGGCAAACGCCTCCTGATGCCAGGGGTTCATTGCTGCTGTTGTGCTGATTTTGAGCAGCTGAGGAAGCTGTGTCCTTGTAGCACCCTGGGGTCTGGGTGTGTTACAGCTCTGAGGAGGCATAGAAATCACTTTATGGCTAGTGCCTTTTTTTCTGCCAGTTAATCCAGCACAGCTACCACATTGTCATGCCAGTTACAGGCAAAAAAATGCTCCTCCTCCTCCCTCCAGCAGAATCTTTTCCTCTTGCTCTTTTCTCCACCCTTCTCTCCTCCTGCCTTTCTGGATGAGAGGGTTGGAATTTCCAGGTGGGACAAGAGCCATGGTCCTTTCCATCCTGTAAGCAGCAGTGTCTCAGCCCCAGNGGTCTGGAGAAGACCAGCCTCAAACTAGTTGAAATCCTGAAATGGGATTCCTGTCTGTTGAGCTTTGCTCTCTTTGCCATTGTCAGAGCTGCTGTGGCCGTGGGCTTCTGCAGCATGTGCAGGTCCATGTCCACCAGCCAGCCTGAGATTCAGAGGACACCCTCCAAGTTGTGCCAGCTGGGCTCACAATTCAGCAACTGGGATGGGTTCAGCACTGGGGAGGATTGACTGAGAAGAAAGGTGGCAGTGGGGATGTGCACCATCAGGATGTGCAGGAAAACACCAAAATCAGGGTTTCCTGACTTGGAAACCTAAACCACAAAGCAGTCCTTGGAAGATTTTCCATTTGCTCTCAGGCCTGAATGTCACATGCCTTGCCTAGCCATGGACAGCTGTGAATTAAAGAGGCTGTGCTGCTTTCTTGGCTACTGGATGTGTCCCTGGCACTGCAGCCTTATCTCCATGTCCCACTGGTGTTTGCATTGCAGATTGGGAGCTCAAGTTGACTTTTGTTTGGTTTTTTTCTCTTTCAAGATTTAAAGAGCTGGCAGAACATTAATTCAGTTGTGCAAGCTGCATTCAGAGCATTTCTCAGGTCCTGGGCATGGGGCTCATTTTTTGTGCTTTGACAGCCAAGGAAAATCAACAAGGCAGCTGGAGGTCACCTGCAGTCAATCAGTAACCAGTGCTGGCAGAGAGAGAACACTAAATATTTGGTATCAAAACACAGGCTCTAAACTCAGAGTTCTCACTCTGGGTGACATTTTCACAGCCTGGCCCCATCCCTGCTGTCTGTGAGCTCCTGGTCATCATCTGCACGGGGATTTCACAGCATGTGCCCACTGCGGGGATCACAGCAAAGCAGGGCACAAGGTGCTGCGGGTGGAGGTAGTGGCTCTGGTGGTGCAAGGTGCAAGGAGCTAATTTGGTGACAGCTGAATGACTCTTCCTTCTTGCAGGAAGTCATTAAGTGTTGGCTGAAGTGATGCATGACCTTGGTCACACCTAGCTCCCTCAGGAACAGAGACCTTCGGCCAGCCTCTGACTCTCACAGGGGTCCCTAATTTCCTTTGAAACAACTGAGCACGAAGCTCTTTAGGTCCCTCTGCTGCCTGGGGCACGTTCCAGTGGTGCCACTGCTCTGTTTGCTCCTGCTTCTGGAGCTGGTCAGCCATAAACCCTGCCTGAGCTCACCTCAAGCCCCTGCCATGAGGACATGCTCTATTTCCTCTTCCCTTTGAGCTCAGCTGCTCTGGGCTCTGTGGGACACAGCATCCTGTCTCTGAGCACTCATCTGGCCAGCTTCCTCTGTGTGCCCACACGGGGCCCTCGTGCCCACTCTACCAGCTGCCCACAGCAGCAGGCCTTGTCCCCGGTCTGGGAGTGCTCTGGCAGCCCCCATGCAGAAGCTGCACACTGTCACCTGCTGCTGCTATTCTGCGCCCCGTTCACAGAGCTGGGCTGCAGAGATGCTTCCACGATAGCCTGGGACTCGCTTTCAGATCTGTGTGCTGGATGGGTTCCACGAGCTCCGGCAGCACAGTTTCCAGGTTCAGGTGTCACACTTTTCCTCTTCACTGCAGACTGGGAGGTGGACATGCTCTGCTGGTGCCAGTGGCTTGGCACTGTCCTCCTGCTTCCCTGATCCATCCCAGAGCCCTGGGGAGCTCCTGCTGGTCTCAGACACAGCTAATGTGTCCCTGCTTCCGGGCTGGTGTCTGCAGGAAGTGCTACTTGTCTGATGTCCACACCTGGAGGAGAGCTCTGACAACAGCTGTCACCATGGCTTGTGGCTTTGGAGGGGGCTTCCTTCCACCAGCTCTTCCCTGGAGCTTCAGGCAAGTGCTCGAGGTCCTTTCAGCCTGCTGCACTGCAAGGAGAGGAGTCAAGGAGACCTTTCTCCTCCTCCTCCTCTCACAGATTCATTACAAATGTTAACTGCTGGTGTTTCTTTCCAGCTTTCTGACAGCCTCAAGAGATACACCCCAGAGAGCAACACTCAGGACTTTCTGCTCAGGAGATGCTCTGAAGTGCCCATTAGCTTGGCACAGGCTTTAATGAGGTCCTTCAGCACCCAGCCCTGTGTGTAGACTCTTGGCCTGACTGATCAGGCTTGAACTTTAGGCTTCTTAAGGGTTTATAGGGGGGTGAACTAAAACACTAGGTTTGAGTGGAGAGCTAAATTCTTCAAGGTCAGAAGGTGGAGGGGCTCAGGGTTTGGGGCAGTCCCCTGGCACAGGCAGGCACGGTGCTTTCAGATGGCTAGGGATGTATTTGCCCTCGAGAACAGGTGAGAGTGTGCCCATGGCACTGCTCCTCCTGTCCCAGGGCAGCTGTGGTGTTTCAGTGCAGCAATGTGCCCAGCCTTGGGCGCCTCTGGGGAGCTCTTAATGGGGCTGGTCTCAGCCAACACTTTTCTTCTCTGAGTGACCTGTCACTGTGGGGATGATGAATGGCACCAAGCTGGTCCTGGCCAACACACCTGCATGGTGCCAAGCAGATCAGCCTGATCCATACTGGAGCAGAGACTGGTTCCCTGTGTGAGGCTGGTGGGGGCCAGCAGCTGGCTTTAATGCTCACCTGTGCTGCCAATAGTGCATCTGCCTGGCACAGAGCTGTCCCATGGCACAGAGCTGTCCCACAGCACAGGGCTCAGGAACAGGCTGGCTCCACAGGTTTGGGCAGGAGCTCCGTGAGCATGGCTACAGCATATCTGTGAGGCAGACCTTGTACACCAGCACTGCATGCCCCAGGGGCTGGGTGGCAGCACAGGCCTTGTTCCCAGGGGTTTGGCTGGGAGGAGTTCAGGCTGATCTCAGCCCCCAGGCTTCATCAGTATGGCACAAGAGCTGGAGAAGCACCGAGTCACCTGTGCTCTTCTCTCAGCTAGGACGGCATCCCAGCTCCTATGGAACACCGGAGTGCAGGCCTCCCGAGTCACTGCAGCACCCCCACACTTGCACAAGCCTTTAGCTCTTGCAAGAAGAGCCATATAAAGCCTTATAAACTTTCACCCTCTGATGCCTCTGTGTTAGAAAGCATGCCACTGCCTACAGCCTACTTGAAAAATGACAGCTGATCACAGCCAAGGAGGAGCTGGCAGAGGAAGGCAGTGGGGCTGGCATCTCCTGTCTCCACAGGAGCATACACAGATATTCTGGACCTTTAACTGAAGCTTTTCTCACACGCACTTGGGAAAGGTGCAACAAAATGCCAAACAGGTATTTTATTGGCCAGCAAGCTTGCTCCAGGCTCTCTTCTGAAACCACACAGACAACTGGAGTGTTGGACCTGTCCTGTCGCCAGAGCACTGCAGACACAACCTCAGGCCAGGCCACTGGGAGAGGAGCCCAATTCTCCATCATGCTGTGGCCTCTGCCCACGGCTCAGCCACTGGTGCAGGGCACAGAAAGGTACGGCTGGCCCCATAGTCGGCAGCAGTTCCCTCACTGTTACCCTTCCTCCCTACAGCAA
This sequence comes from Semnornis frantzii, assembly GCA_013399775.1. Taxonomy (NCBI): domain Eukaryota; kingdom Metazoa; phylum Chordata; class Aves; order Piciformes; family Ramphastidae; genus Semnornis; species Semnornis frantzii. Next base: position 90,566 of record VWYK01017119.1, on the reverse strand, counting down.
AGCACCCACCTTGGGCAGGCTCTGAGGGGTTGGGGTGGTGCCAGTCCTGCTGGAGCCCAGCATCTGCCTGTTTGCCCTTCCCCTGCCAGCCCCGATTGCAGCCAGCCTCAACACAGGCCCACGGGAGCAGGTGTGCGCCCACTGCTGGGCACAGCCCGTCCTGTCCCCCGCCTGCAGCGAGCCCGCTAGGTGGCACCAAGGAGCAGCACTCCTGGCGCCTTCCTCTCCCCTTATGTGTTCTGGCACCGGCCCTAACTGGCCCTTCGTGCAGGGTGGAAAGCTCGGGCACCGCAGCGATGCCCTAAGCCAGCCAGCACCCGGCCGTGGCTGCCGCTCGCCCTTCTGCCCTGCAAGCACAGCCCGTGGCCAGGCAGCGTTCTTCCAGGATCAGCTTTTGCTTTATTTAAGGATTTTTGCACAGGCAAAGGTAACATTCGGGACACACAAATGCTAAGCCGTCGATGCTGTGTGCACACTCACACCCTAGCCCTCCTCATCCTCAGGCCGTTTGCTCTCACTCCTGGGTGTCGAAGGCTGGAGGAGGTTTCTGTGGTTTGGAGAGGGCTCTAAGAGGGCCAGGCTGGGCACGTGCCCAAGGAGGCTGCACTCTGTGACCATGGCCAGGCAGTTTGGCTTTGGCAGCTCTGTGCCTGCATAATGCAGTCTGCAGGCTGCACTTCTCTGATTGGAATTTTGTTCTGACTCTTCTTCCTCTCTCTCACCTAGAAAAGCAGGAAATGAGCACTAAGCTGCTGCACAGGCTTAGGTGTAAGGGAAGTGTAAGGATAGCAAGACAGTTGACAGCACCCTGCATCCTTCTGCCTTTTTGGGATAGACGACCTGTTAGTGAAAACAGGAATAGGGGAGCACAATGGGATTGCAGAAAAGTCATTCTGGTGTGAGGCTGTGCTGTGAGCTTCTCCAGGGACCTGGTATCCTGGGAAGAGGATGGAAGGAGCTCTTTCCCCAGTGAGGATTGCAAGGTAGGTAGTGGTTGTCATTTAAAAATGAGGTACAGTCCAAAGAAAACTGCTAGGGAAGTCTCAGCTGGAAGAAGTGAAGCCTAAAGCATAGCTCAAGTGATGTGCACGGTGACTTACAGGCTGTGCTGCCTCAGGGGACGCTGGTGGCTTGTACTGACTGGCCACGGCCCTGCTCTCGGTGAGCTGGCTCCAGCTGTGCGCCCAGCAGCTGAACAAGTGCTGTGGATTTTGCCACTGTGCTGGGAGCTGCACAGCCAGCCTGTAAGCACTGCGGTGACTCAGCCTCTGAGCGTCCCTCCTGCGTGGGCAAAATTATTTGGGTGCAGGCTAACAGCCTCCTGCGGCTGCTCTACATGCTTGCCAAGGAGCACACTACACTGCTGCTAAGCTTCACTCATGGGTTACACTGTGGGTTCTGCGCGATCCCTACAGCTGGGTTAGCTGTGGCTCCAGCCTAGCGCTGTTAGCCCTATCTCTCACGCAGGCTGCCCCGTCTGGGGCTAATGCAGCCCCAGGAACTCTTTCAGAAGCTCACATGTTTTCTTGTGGATGACTTCACGGAGTTTCCGCACGCGCCGGACACTGGAGGCCCCTACGAAGCTGTCCGGCTGCAGGACAGCCATCCCATTGTGGACGTCACCCATGATGATGAGCTGCCCGTCCACCGTGGTCATGTTGGGGCACGGGCAACTCCAGTCCATGTTCAGGAGCGTGATTTCCAGTGGTTCTCTCCCCAGGAATTTTAATCCCATTTTTTCATCTTTGAGAATCTCCTCCACTGTCACCAGGGCATGTCCTGAGTCTTGGTCTTCCGTCAGCTCTGTGATTCGCCCCAGGATGACAAAGTCACTCTTGCAAAAGCTCGTCACCAGCTTCTGGCGTGGCTTGCAGGCCTTGCAGTGCGTGTTCTTCGGGAAAGGGCACATCTCTTCACAGGCCTCCCGGCTCTCAAAGTTGTTCTCATTGCCTCCACATCCACCATAAATGAAGGACTGGCACTGTTTGGTCAAGCTGTTGTAGGCCCACCTGGGCTCATAGGCCTTGCAGTGCCCCTGGAGGGCTGGCAGGTTGCAGATGTTGATGGGGCCATTCATGCAGGTTAACATGCACTGCTCGTAGGTCTCAAAGTGGTTGAGGTTGCTGTTGCAGTTGCCATAGATGAAGGTGAAGCAGTTGTTGTTCTTTGCATCATAGTACCACCTGGTCTGCTCTTCCCCACAGTCCTCACTGTCTGGCTGCTTCAGGCACTCGTCAGTTGGAAAATGTGTTTTGTTCTGGGACTCTTCTTTGGACATGGGCTCTCCTTTGATGACTGACAGAGGGAAGTCAGCCCTGAGAAGCCCCCCGCTGTTCCTGGCAGTGCAGGTGTAGATGCCTGTGTCTTGGAGCTGGGTGTTGTAGATGACCAGCTGGGCGATGTTGGTGACCACGACGTTCCCTCTGACATGGTTTGGCTTCATAACGACCTTGTCCTTCCCATCGGCCTGCTTCTCCCAGGTGATTTCTGGCTTGGGCCTCCCCACCACATCGCAGAGGAAGCTGACGGTCTCTCCCACATGGACGGACTGGTGCACAGGGTTGTTCACCAGGACAGGCGGCAGGACATCCACCACTGTTGTCTCAGAATAGGTAGTAGTAGGGCGAGCTGTGGTTTCTGGTGGGATAGGGCTGGTGTTTGGCCAGGTGAGATGGTACCTACAGGTGACCACGTTCAGTGTAATGCCTTTGATGCAAGCCTCTGCATCCATGTAGCACTTGTTGTAGTAGGTGAGGCCATCAGAGGCACAGGTGAAGCTTGGCTCCTTCTCACACCTGTCCTTGCACTTGCAGACAGGTTGCCCATCCCAGATGTCACACTCTGAGCCTTGCTGGACGCACATGAAGCGGTCACAGGTGGCCTCCTTGGGCATTCCCACTGGCCCCTTCTTCCCCTTGACGTCCATGTAGCGAGCTGCCACACAGCTCTTGGTTCCACAGACATTGGGGCAGCACTTCTCAAAGGTCTCACACTCCTGCGGGCAAAGAAAGTGACCTGATCATTACTGAGGACAGAGCAGAGTCCTTTCTAGCCAGCAGGCAGAGGGCCCAGAAACCTTAAAGGTATTAGCTCAGGGGACCTGCTCTGCCACAGATATATCTGGCCTGAAACTCAATGTCCTCACTGGCAATGAGCAGAACCATCCCTCCACTGGCTCCTGAGAGGTGTCTAAACACACTGGGGCTTAAGAGAAGATGCTGGAGAAGTAAAATACTTTTCTATCTCTTAAACACTAACCTCACCACGTCTTCCCTAGAGTCACATGGGCTGCTGGACCCCACCACCCCCCTTCTGCACTTCCCAAAATGCCTCAGGACAAGGCCCTGAGAAACAAGAGCGGCTGGAAGGACTTATCCTATGGCTAGAGCAGTAATCCTCCTTATTTGCCACACAAGTATGTAAAGCATTATTTGAATTCCCTAGCAGCCTTCTCCTGGAGGTGAAACTGCCAAGGATTTGTAATTGTTCACATTGTAGAGGAAATAACAGAAAATCTCAAAAGTAAGGAACTTCTTGCTCCAAAAATAACTTTCTTTTGGTATTTAGCAAAACAGCCCCAAACAGCTCCTTATGGCTTCTGTGGCCTATTTTAGCCCTGTTTTCAAATGCAGCATCACTCTTCCAGTGATTTATTATACCACATCTCAGCTACAGTCAGCTCTGAGCTGCAGTTAATTTTAGCAGAATTTTCGTCTTCTGAGCAGCGAAGTTTCTTGCTTTTTGCTTTGCTGGGTGTGACCACAGTTGCTGTGCTGCTATGGATCACTCTAAGGGGCCATGAGCATGGCTGCCATGTACCCAACAGGGGACGCTTCCACCTCCACTACACCCCTGAAATCAGCAGCCTCACCACAAGTGAGAACAAAATGTTTTCTAAGCTACTAGCTGCCTCTGAGCCCAGCACCCTTTCCTTTTTGGGAAGATGAAATAATACCACACTCTTTTCCCACTTCCAGCAGCACTGTACTGGGTTTCAGAAGCAAAGTTAGAATCCAGAGGGGGTAACGCCTTGAGCCGAGCTTGAGGAACAGCTCTAGCAAAGCTGGTGGCAGAGCCCTCGGCTGCTGGCACACCACTTGCTCCATCCAGGTCCCAGCACTCTGCTGCCACAAAGCAAGGGTGAGCATTTCAAGCTAGTGGCCCCTAGCTTTCAGGTTTTGACCAGTAAATTATTAAAACAACATCCTCTGCTGCTGGGGTTCTGCAGGTGTTTTACCACTCCCTGCTGCACCTGGCAGTTGCACTAAAGAGGTTTATGTGGGAATGGTGAAGCAGCACCAGCGGTTTCATCCGTAGCACATGAGAGCCCTCTGAGCAAATCTCTTTGTTTACTTGATGACCTTTTCCTCTATACCCACCCCCCTTAGCCCTGCAGGAACAACCTGGCTACATAACACAAGCCCAGCGGCTTTTTTTTTAGCACAGCCCAAGCAGCTGCCAGCCTGCTGTGGGCTGCAGGAGCTGTGCTGCTGGCCGTGAGGTAAGGGGCAGGACCAGCAGGTATTTTCAGATGCCAGCGTGATCCAGCAGTGCTGACAGGTTGAAAAATGAGTGTCAGGACTGTAAGTGAAGCACACTTTGAGCTGGGAGCATCACAGAGAACATCTTCCTGGTCACTTCAACCATGCCCCTGTTTTGCACTCCAAGCACGTTTTGTGTGTCAAGTGCAGCAAAGGCTGCCACTGTGTATGCTAAATGGAGCGATTTCCTGCGTGATTCCTCCCAGAAATACCCAGAGCCACCACCACCCAAAAACATGATGACACTGCTAACACACAACAGTGTGGCTCTGAGGTTACTGAGCTCTGGAGCATCCGATTCTGATGTTTCCTTTGCCAAGGAAGCAAGCTAAATGCTCGAGGAGAGCCAGCGCTGTGCCCACCGTGGCATGCTAGCTGCACACAGCTCCCCACTCTGTGGGTGACTCACCAAACCTTTGTTATTTTATATAGGTCAGGGGTCAATGCAACCCATGCACTGCCTGCATCAATCCTCCCGTCCCCCCAGAACTGGCTGAGGAGCCAAGCAGCCCAGCCGTGCTGCCGCGGCGCAGGGGAGAAGGAGCCACTCACCAGGTCAGCCTCACACTCCCTCTTGCAGGTGCTCTGCGCGTCCACCCACAGGTTGGGGTTCATGTCATTGGGGCATATTCCAGCATGGGAATAGCGGATGGGAGGCAGAGCTGCCCCTTTCAGAGAGACCTCCAGAAGCAAGAGGATACTGCTCTTCCCCAGCAAGATCCACATCCACCGAGTGAGCGGCATCCACACCATCTCAGACTTTCTCCAGGGCAGTGGCAGTGGCTGAGCTGCAGGCAGTTCCTGTCTGCTTTGCTTTTGGTAAGCCTTCAATTTCCGAGGAACCCAAAGGCACCTGACCCCGGTAAAGACTTCAGTGAGCTCCTTCGCTGCTGCTGCTGCTGACAGAGCAGTTTGGTCTGGACCTCATTGGATGAAAGGTCCAAGGAAGCTACCCCTTATTTTAAGAGAAACGCCAAGAGTCTGAGCAGAGTTAGCTCTATTTATACCCTGCCTCTGTTAACAAGTCAGAAAAAGTAAACTTGATTTCTTTGACAGGCACACGCTTCCTATGTCCTGGTGGCAGTCAGACAGATTTGTTGCAAGAAAAAAAAAAAGCTGGAAAGAGTTCAAAAGGCTGGAACTGGCACGGTGGGACCCCTGCATGTTCCTGAATACAGGGAGGCCTTCTTAACCCCTTTAGACCTAAAGTACTTCCCTGTGCTAAGAATGGCATTTACTGCTGAAAGGGTGCTTGTCTAAATAGCAGGGACCCGGGGCAGAGGATTTCCCCACGGTGAGGGGCTGCACAATCACTGCTACAAGGAACGAGTAATAGGATTGAAGCAATTAAAGCTGGAATATCATATTTTAACAAAGGAAGTAGGGAAGAAATAACTCCTTTAAACTCAGACTGACAAAGCAGTTCGTCTTCCAAACTCCTCCCGGGGCTCCTCTGGGCTTTATTCTTCTCTCTGGTGGGGAGGTTCCCAGGATGCTGGTTTAATGCTCCCTACAGCTCCACCAGCAAGATGTTAAAAGTGTCCCTGAATTCCTCAACATTTCCTGACAGCCAGATCCCATTGTACAGTGCATTGCTGACCCCTTTAACAGCCACAAAAAAAAAAAAAAAAAAAAGAACTTCAACTCTATGGAAACCTGCCTAAAGGAATGTACAGCATTTCTGCATTGGGGGGCGGGGGGGAATGCAGGCAGGCTGAGCTCTTCGTTCTCTGCTTATTACAGCAAGGGGCTGATCCTGCTTGTGCTGAACCCCTGCCAAAACCGAGTGGCAGGAGTCGAACTTGCTCAGCACCTTCCAGGATTAGAGTCTTTGGGCTGAGTTCTGAGTTTCATCCCAGGTGGGGCTCAGCAGGGCAGGAGCAGCAGCACTGCCCGGGTAGGAGGGCCAGCTGTGCCCCTGCGCTGTGCCTAGCACTGCAGAGCTGACGGACCCGGTGTGAGCAGCCCTTAACTGAGGACAGTTTTCCCCTCGGGTTTGTTACAGCAGGGTTGCTGCTCACGGCCGAGTTTGGGCCCTGGGCCCAAGCACCCCTGAGCAACGGTGGCGGCCAACCAGCACAACCGGCAGCAAACTGGGCCGGCAGTGCCCCGGGCCACGAGGCTGCCGCTCCTGCCCCTGATGCAAGGCAGCAGAGAGCAGAGCCTGGCTGCTGCATCCCGAGGACCACCTCTGGAAGGAAGGGAGGGCAACCTGGAGCTGCCCGGCCCTCGGCTACGGCATTTCTGTGGCAACCTGGGCTTACAGAAGAGGCTGCAGCAGCCCTGGGGTGCGTGCTTGCATTAGCCAGAGGCAGGTCACTTGAATTTCGAGAAAAGTTGTCCAAATTCGCAATTTCCAAAGGCAAAGTCAATGCCAGGCATCACTTCGCAGCTGATGTCTCCTCTCTGGAACTTCCGAAGGCCACACGGTCCTCACACGAAGTGCAGGTGCCTGCAAAAGGTTTTATGCAGGGTTTGTTTACAAACGCAGCCCCCTGCCATGCCTGGAGAAGCCAACCCGAAGTGACAGGCTCCCAGGAGGTGCTTAAAATTCTTACAGCTCTATTAACAACACGGTCGCATGCATTAGTGGTTTCTGTTCACTAAACGAATTCACTTTGTCATGTAAAACTGACTACAGATAAGGTTTGAAACCAGCTCTTTGTGGGGCTGAAGACTGCAGGCAGCCTAAGCTCTGGAGAAGCTGTTCTACCTCCTTACCGGTGGTGGCAAGCTGATGGGTCCATGGTGTTTTTCCAGCCTCCATCTCCTCTTGGTGCCAGAAAGCCATCCACTTGCAAGCTTTGGCCATGCTGAACGACAGACTCATCCGTGTGGACTCACCCTAGGTGACACTCCCTTCCAAGGAGCTTAAACTAACACCGTCTTTTTCTTTCTTTTTTTTTTTTTTTTCCCCCCTCCTCTCAGACCAAGCATCCCTTGCTCAGAGGCAGGTTTCAGCTGCAGGGGAATAGAACTGGGCTCTGAAGAATCAGGCACTGGTTTGCATCAGACAGATGGCGCAGTCTGCTGCTTTGCTGTGTCCTCCTCCATCCAGAGGGATACTCTGCAGTGACAGGTCAGCAGGTCAGTCCCATTGCAGCTTTCTGCTTTTGGCTCCCAGGTGTTGCATTCGGTGTGTGGTGGCTGGGATGGTGGAGCTCAAGAGGTTAACGAGCCCGGCTGAAGGAGCAGCTGCCCTGGTCATGTAACTCAAGATGATTTAGCTGTGTCCCAGTTGCAGGTCAGTGGGGTCGGTCAAGGAGAGGCCATTTGAATGGCTATATTTGATGTATTGCCACCCTAAATACTGAGACAGTGCTTGTCACAGCAGAGAGGAGCAAGGACATCCCATACGAACTTGGGTAAAAGGGCAAAGCAATTCCCATGAGTGCCAGGGCTGGCTTTGCTGGGTCACTGTGCCATGCAAATGAGGCACAGCAAGCATGTGTTAACCTGAGAAACTCTGCTTTCAGTAAACCTTATGCATAGGAAGTCTCTCAGGGAACCAAATCCTGGTCTAATCCAAAGGAAACTGGGCAGAGGCTGTGCCTCTCTGCTGTACTCCTGAAACAGACTGCTCAGCTCCCTTGGCCACCTGAACACAGCCACGACAGAGAGGAAAACAGCACCATTAAGTCTGCCCATGAATGCAGGCAGGCAGCTTCCGAGGTCAGGGAAGGCACTGAGGACTCAGAACTATGCTCAACAGCTGCCCCACCCCTGCCAGGACAACCCAAACACGCTGCTAACCAACCCGAGCAGCACACCCACGAGGGGACACAACTCCACAGGCTACTGCAGGCTGGCTCAGGGACAGTGGGGCCCTGGCAGTCCCAATACGGACCCAGCTCTGCTAACGTGCTCCTGGCTTGCACTGAGGGCTCTCTTCTCTCCTGGATTGAATCAATTTAACTCCACTGACCTCAGTGGATCCAGCTGGGTACTCCAGAACAGCACCAGCCAACGTCAGCTTTGGCAAGTCGCTGGGCATAGTCCCTCTGTTCTTTCTTGTTTGTAAAGCACTATGCTGTTTTCAATCGTTAGTATTAGAAATGGCCTCGAGCTGTCCTGTTCTGGGGGCCTTCAGGTGAGTCACTAGCAGTGGAAGCCTATTTCAGCTTCCCCCCATTAAGGTTTTTGTCAGGTTCCCCATAAGTGCCTACACCTGATAAGCTGGGTTTGGCTCCTGCAGCAGCCCACGGGAGCAGGCAGCAGCCCGTGCGGGCAGCTGGGGCAGGGGTGGGGTCAGCAGCTGCTGGCTAGGGCAGCCGGGGCAGGGCTGAGCAGGGCTGGGGCAGCAGCAGCAGCTGCAGCTGTAGCTGCTGGCCGCCGTGAGCCGTTCCGGGTCTGCATCCCACCCGGCGCACAGCTGTTGGGTGAGCAGAAGCCAACGCAGTTAGACAATGGGGCTGGGGCTGGGGCAAATCAGTCGTCTTAGGGAGTTTATTGGGGGCTGTGGACCACCTGCTAGCAGGCAGCACTGGGCTTGCTGGCCTTGCGCTCAGCCGAGGCCAGCACCAGGACGCTGCTGGGATGGCTCAGCAGATGGCATCTGCCCGAGCTGATATCTGCCAGTGCAGACGTGCGGCTGATTATCAGCTGTGCCCTCCTGCTCTGCTAGCATAAGCTGGGCAGGAAGCAATTGCAAGCCGATGATGGTTCATTACTGCGAGGTTTGTTCTGTCTGAAACAGCACAGCAAGAGGCAAAGAGGGGACAGAGGAAGAGAACTGCCAGGTCAGCAGTGAGATGTGGGCAGCCCAGCCCTGGCCCATCTCTCTCTCTCCCTCTCTTTCGGAGGCAAAACCTTAGGTATTCCACAGATAATTTGGGGAGGTCGTGGAGTTGGTATCTTTGGCATGTCAAGATCGTAAAGGTTAAGTGTTGCCTTAGAGCAGGAGGGTCCAAGTCACTCCCTAAAGCCCTTTTCAGCCCTTCTCCAGCACCCTCAATGCCGAGTGAGATCAGCTCCACCAGTTAAGCTTTGAGATCCATAATGCAACCCGAAAGCCAGAATGCATCACTGCAGGGCCCCACCTGCATGGGACACAGGCTGGACAAGGGGGCTGTCACCTGCTGACCATGAGGAAAACTGTTCCACACAGATTTGCAGCTGCAGCAGTGGGGCCCAAGTACTTCGCCTCACTGTAGGCTTTAGTGGTTTGTTTTGTGGCTAACTTCAATAACGACTCTTTAGGAAAAGGGCACTAAAGCCATGGTGTGCAAGTGGAGATGCTCTCAATCCTGGCAGCACTGCTGTGAGAGTATAAGCCATGGTGTGAGGACCTCAGAGCTGAACTGGCACACTTGAGGTTGATGATTTTCAGTTCTTCTGCTGGGTTCCAGCTCAGTGTGACTGAAAGCTCGGAGCAGAAGCAAGGTGCTCAGCACATCTTGCACCAAAGCTGGTGATGTTTCTGCAGGAATATGAGTTAATTTAGTACCACATGTAGGAGGCTAATGAATACTATTAAACCCATTGCACAGAGTCACTCCAGTCTGCAAATGAGCCTAATTTAACCTTTACTTTTAGCAATGTCAAGCTGAGAGGGAATCATTTGGTGAGTATCACACAGCACCAGCCACCAGAGGCTGCAGTTCCAAGACCCTGCTTCCAATGGGCACTATTTGCTTGCCAAAAGACTAATTCGGTGTAGAAATGTCTTCTTTTGTTTGTGACTTGGTTCAACCTCTGTGAACTGTAAGCTTTTAACTCTGGGCTAAGGTGATGTAACCCCTCCCAGCTATCTTCTTTCTGCCCTGGAAACCCAGAGTTTCTTGTGCTTTGTGCTGTAAGCTTCAGCTGGACGAACCACCTCGAAGTCACTCTGAGCTGCTGCTTTTAGAAAGTTTATAAACCTCTCAGTGGATGAGATCTGAGCTGAGGCTTTGTGAGGTGAGATAAAAATGGTGCAGATTTGCCCCAGTTTGTGCTTTGCTGTGAGACTTTGCCTGAGACTTTACCAAGTCACTGAATCTATTGAAGTTTGGAAGCCCTCCCTGTGGCTGGGAGCCTCTCCAGAACATGCAGAGCAGCTCCCAGAAGCTGGACTTTTCATCAAGGCAATGAACATTGGCTTCTCCATTGGCTTCTCAAGACGACCAGGAAGTCCCAGAGCTGCTCCAAGGGTTTGGTATCCAAACCTTCAGGTATCCAAACCTTCACTATAAACAGTAACTAATGGTCACCAAATGGAACTATTTCCATTGCTGCCAACGTAATGGAATCCTTTCAGCACCAATTCTGTCTTCTTGGAATTTAAATCTAAAGACAAAATTCCTTTTGACTGAAGAGTTCTTGCCATGGTTTGGCTGTACTGGCTGCTGGTGGCGCTGTGCTCTCATCCTGCTCAGGGTGACCCCTCCCAGGAGCAGGCTCCTGCCTGGTGAGCTGGCTTTGGTAAAAGCCTTTCCAAGAGGTCAACTCTTGTGCTGCAGTTTGCATTCTTTTACCAACAGATGCAAGACATCATCTGCTCAGCTTCTCTTTACCCAGATGACAGCCATCAGAAACAGCAAAGCTCTTCTGGGCCACCAACACTTTCACTCAGAGTGCCCAAAGGAGGTTGAATGCAGGCCTGGCATAAGCAGGGTGCTCCTCTGCTGGCATCCTGTTGGCAGCAGATCTGCACATAGGCTGGAGGTGCAGGTAATGTCTGCAGGGCAGACTGCAACCCACTGCCATCCACCCTTAGAACAGGCCTGCCTGCCCTGGCATTGGGTGGTGTCTGCACCTGATGGCTTCCCTTTGCTGTGGGCACCCCCCTTGATTTCAGCTGATGGTATGGTTTGAGTTTGATCCTTCATTGTTTGCAGCACAGAGTCCACCTGCAGCCCACATCACAGCCAGACTCACTGAGGTCCAGCACTTCCCTTTCCATGGCAGGTTTGAAGCTCACCAGTCCCAGGCTGCCTGGCTGAAGAGGCTGGTCTGGTGCCACTGTCACCAGGCTCCCATGCTCACAGGGGCCCACAGGGGCCCACAGGGCTGGTGAGTTGGGCTCATTGCTTATCTGCCCAGCTGCTGGGAGTGTGCTCTAATGACAGCTGCAGCAGCTGCCTCTGAGCAGGGAGCTCTGAAGGCAGCATCTCAAGAGGTGGCACTGCCAGCACCAGGCAGTGGCCTCACGGCCCAGAGTCAATGGCAAATGTCCTGCTGACTGCGTGGCAGCAGGGAGAGGTCACAGCCAAACGCTCCTGGGAATCCCACCCAGCACTTGGTTTGTCTTGACCTGGAGGCCAGTTCAGTCAGCTCTGCTTCCGCAGAAGAGTCCTGTCAAGGGCATTGGAATGATTTCAGCCTTGGGGTCAGCAGGCAACAGCCTGTGAATTGTGACAATCTTAGCGCAGGATTCAGCCCTCCCAGGTCCTGCTGGCACCACTCTTGCTTTCTGCTTGTCCACTGTGGGGAAGCTGAGGGCAGAGGGGCTCCTCATGGGGTACTTTGGCTCAGTGGTACCCTCACAAAACCTTTGGCCTTGCCATGTCAGCCATGAGAAGGAACTGGCCTGTGTGCCTGGGAAGCCTCCACATCCTCGCTGTGACCTGTGGCCGAAGCTGTGACTTTGTCTCTGCCCAGCAGAGAGAAATGGCTCTGGAACTCATCTGTCTTTTCTGCTGCTTCTTTTTTAATTGTAACCTTTGTTCTTTTGGGTTTCTGTAACACCACAGTTACGAAGCTCCGTGCAGGGAGGGACATCAGACTTCTCATACATTTCCACAAATGAATGGAGTCCTTTTCGAGTCAGGTTTGTCAGCAGGGCCTGTTCCTGTCTCTGCCACCAACATACTCTGTGAGCCCAGGCCACTTGCCGCCTCTGAGTCACAGCTCCCACCTCTCAGGAGGGGACTGGAAAGCCCATGAGTGGATCAAGTGACATCAGTTTGTCGTTTAAATCCCTGCTTGTGGCCACTGCCTCTGGAGTGAGCTGTGACTATGAGACTGCTGCAACCCCAAAGCTGTCTGAAGAACACAGAACTGTCCCTGCAGCCATCTGTGTCTTCGGCTGCAGCCTGACACAAGCCTTCCTAGCTCACTCACACACACGCTTTGCTTTTGGCTTGCCCGTGGCTAGAGCCCCAGAGCTGTACCAAACACACCCTTGGTCTGTGCTTCCTCAAGTCCTGCTCAGTGCCTTGGGGCAGTCAGGGTGCCAGGCCCTAGCAAACCAGGTTAATGCACAGTGGAGGCTTTCAGGCCCCCTAATCTTGATGACAAAATTAGTGGAACAAACGTTTCTTGTGTCACCAATATATATTATGTAAAGCCTTGTGACTTTGATTATGTGTCTAAAATACAGATTAGTCTGTTTGGGTGTTTGGTGCTGACCTCCAATAAGCTCCTCAAGTATTAGCAAGAATTTGCAAGTGGCAGGCAGGCAGAGGTGCTGCTCTGCCTAATCCCAGCCACGGAACATCGGCAGCATAGCTGAATGCTTTCTGCTGCTTTCCTCAAGGCACTGGGGGATTGCTTTCTCTGCCCCCTCCCAACAGCCTTTGTTCTTCTCTCCCCTCCGCTGATGTATTACAAATGTTGGAAGCTTTAACTAACTCCTGGATTAGAGCCAAGAAGACAATGAGAACAAATTTAGCATAGAAGGCAGAGAATGCAGCAGCTGGGAGGTGATGCTGTTGATCTCCATGGAGACCTCTTCAGTTACAGCTTTGCTAATTGCTCCCTTGCATTGCTGGGTGTCTGGGTGGAAGCCCACCCGAGACAGTGGGGAGCTCTGGACTGGCCACATCTCAGAAACATGGAGAGTGCACAGGCCATAGCCCCTGCGTGTAACTGATTATGGCTTGCACTTGATGGCCGTAACACAGCCTCTTCTGCTCAGTTTTCTGGGTTAGCACATCTCCTGGCTCCAAGTGGACTGGGCTCACACCTGAGGACCCTACTCATAACCATAGTGCAGGCAACAACAACCCTCAGGAGGAGATGCTTGGATCCATGGCACAGCAGCGCAGCTCAGGCTTGTCATCACCTGGAGCCAAACTGGCTTTAGACACTAATCCACTGAACAATTTCCAGTGGTTATCAAAACCTGTTGGACTTCTTACCCTTGAGCTGATGTACCACCTCCTTCAAGTCCCAGTTCTCTGGCCTGTGTGTTCAGAAATTATTTATTTGTCCCACAAACAGGAGCAATTAACAATTGGTTTGTTAAATTAACAAATGAAAAAGACTCAGTCACACCTGATTTCTCAAGGATGTGGTTGCCTGGGCAGGTCTTTCCCCTGTAGACAGCCCTGTCTTCAGATATTAAAGCTATTTTCCAACCCTCCAGCAAATTCAGCTTTAGAGAAACTGAAGACAGGGCCCCCAGCCACCCTACGCGAGGTGCTCCTTCTGCCTGACACCAGGCAGCTGGAAATTGCCCTGTCCAAAGCTGTTGCCTTTGGCTCTTCTGATAGCGGGTACCACACAACAGAGACCTGGAGAGTGTGATGTGTCTGTGCTCCTCTTAGACAGCTGCCCCAGGATGAGCCGACTCAGCCATGGTGCTGCACGGGCACCAGCTGAGCACTGGGTGGCACAGGCTCAGGCTTCACACCCTGGGGTTTCGAATTTAAACCAGTTCACCCACAAACTCTCCCACGGGGACTTCCATGGGACCAGCACAAACCCTGCTGTAACATCAACTGCATCTCCCATGGAACCTTGACTTCCTCCTCCGAATTGTCTCCTCCACACTCAAACACTCACTGAAAGCCCAGAGTAAGCAGTGTGAATTAGTTCAGATCTAGGAGAATGTTTGCCTTGGCTTTTAATTCACTGCCTCTTCACTGGCCACCAGTTCTGCCATTGCCCTGACCCTTAATGCCGTAAGTGCCTTAAATCTCTCTCTGTGTCTGCACACATCAAGTGCAATGTTTAAATCTATGTCCAAACCTTTACACAAGTGCAGGGTTGGTTGGAATTGGCAGAAACATTATTTTGGTGCTGGGTGGGGACTGGGTGTTTGAAACCTGACTGCACTGCTGTGTCAGTGTGTGACTGGGAATGAAGCCTTTAAAAAGAGGCTCTAACAACAATTTAAAATGACTGAGAACTTGGTTAAAGGAGTCGAAGAATGAAATATGAAATGCAAAGGGAGCCCTAAAAACCCTGGGGCAGAGAGCAGCCAGAATGTTTTCTCCAAAAATGGAGAAAAGGAACAGCCCAGAGGTTCAGTCACAGACAGAAGCTCACAAAAAGGAGATACTAAACCTAACCCAGACTTGCTCAGAGGACAAAGTAGCCCCACTCTGCCTTGTGGTTACTCCAAGCAGCTGCAGAATGTCCGAGCATGCAGCAGCTAAGCACTGGCTCTGTGCTGCCAGGCATCCGCGGCACTCCCAGCCATGCCCGTTGCCTGCCAGGGCTGTGCCAGGGCTGTGCCATGGTTCCCATGGGGTGGTGGCAGCACAGGGAGCACAGAGCACCTGTGAATCACAAACCCAAGCCGTCATTGCTCTGGGCCCCACGCACACTCGTGCTGTAGTTCATTGCTCAGCGTGCTAAAGGCCAGGGACGTTCAGCAGTGCGTTTGCAGGGGCACAGTGTCTCCTCGTCTTTGGGTGGGCATGCAGCGCCGGGTGCCAGTCCCAGTGCTGTGCTCCCAAAGGCGATGGCCAGTCCTCAGCCGGCACCTGCGTTTGCCCAGCAGAGGCGCAGGAAGGGGGCTGAGCACACCTGTGCCCTGCACAGCTGCAGGCACCCTGGGGGCTTGCCAAGCCCAGCACCAAGCAGAAAAGGGGGAGAGCGGGGACAAGACACTTCTGGGCTTTGCTCTGCTTTGGTGGGTGCAGCACTAGAGCCCATAAACAGGGATGGCACAATGCAAGTGAGACGTTTGGGGTTCCACGCGTGCCAGAGGCTGATGGTAGCAACGCGGAACTTGCTGCTAATCCTCTTCTACACAGCCTTTCCGGCAGGAGGAGATCTTATGACTGCAGGGAGAAGTACATCGTGTAACCAAGCAATAGTGAGCCCGAGCCGCAGCGAGCAGGGCTTGGCACAGCACGACAGAGCGGGACCCTCATCCCGAGAGAGCGTGAGACTGACCAGCCCAGGGCATCGCCTGCTGACTTCGAGGGCATAAAAGCCCTGGGGGGAAAAAGCTCCACAACCCCCAGAAAGCAGCTGGCTGCGCGGGCTGCCTACAGCGCCGCAGTGTCCCTTGCACGGGACGCGGCGCGCCCGCGCTGCGTGGGATCGCTTCCAGGGCCCAGAGCCTCCTGCTGTCCCACCGCGACCTCTAGCGGCGCGGCGCGGCCTCACCGGGGCCGCTCCTGCAGCCTCCTGGGCAGTTTCCCCGGCTCCACACACAGCCTCGGGAAAGGCTTCTCTGCTTGGATTGCCTGTGGGATTCTTCCAGATTTCACAAGCTGGGGTTGAAAGCTTTCACAGTGGGTATGAGAGCGTCCTGCTTCCTGGAACACATTGCTAGGGCTGTGTGCTGTGTCTTTACTAACGGCTTTGTGCCAGAGATGCTGAAAAGAGGCAGGAGGGACCCTCTGGGTTGAGCTTTCACTGCCAAAGGAAGCAAGGCAGCATAGGAGAATGTGGGCCACAGCAGAGTCCGGGTGAAGGCTTGGTGACCCAGGGTTTTGGGCCAAGTGTAAGGTCCTGCACCTGGGTCAGAGCAATCCCAAGCACAGCTCCAGGCTGGGTGGGGAANGCATACTCTGTGCAGTTCTGGAGCCCCCAGCACAGGAAGGACATGGAAGTGTTGGAGCCAGTCCAGAGGAGGCCATGAAGGTGCTGAGAGGGCTGCAGCAGCTCTGCTGTGAGGACAGGCTGAGAGAGTTGGGGCTCTGCAGCCTGCAGAGGAGAAGGCTTCCAGGAGACCTTGGAGTAGCCTTCCAGGATCTGAAGGGGGCTGCAGGAAGGCTGGGGAGGGAGTGTTGGCAAGGGCTCGTAATGACAGGATGAGGAGGAATGGGTTTGAACTGGCAGAGGGGAGACTGAAACTGGATGTTAGGAAGAAGTTCTTTGCAGTGAGGGTGGTGAGACACTGGCACAGGTTGCTCAGGGAGGTTGTGGCTGCTCCCTCCCTGGAGGGGTTCAGGACCAGGTTGGATGAGGCCTGGAGCAACCTGTTCTAGTGAGAGGTGTCCCTGCCTATGGTAGGGGGTTGGAAGTGGATGAGTTTTGAGGTCCCTTCCAACCTAAACCATTCTCTAATTCTATGATTTGCATCTGTCCCTGGGTAAATTCGTTTGCAAACCACTCCCTAAATCTGATTGTTTCTCCTAAACTTGGTTGTGTCTTTTGGTAAAGCTGGGCAAAAGTTTCGCTCAGCCTGTTGCATGCCATCAGCAGTGTGCTGTGGTGTGAAGAAAGCTCCAGAGTCACCCTGCCACCCTTCCCAGCTCAGCTAAAAAATCACTGCCGTTGGTGTGCTCGCCGGGGCGGTCTGCAGGGCTGCCGAGCGCTCAAATGCAGAGCTCCAGCCTGCTGCCCTCTGCCCGGCAGCTGCGGCTGTGGCTGTCCGTTTCCAGACCTCCTCACGCTGCTCTCTGTTAACTTTTTGGTGCAGGCTGCAAGCAAGGGCTGCACACAACTGCCAGCAGTGCCACGGCCAGAATGGCGCTACCCGAAGCGACTCCGCAGTCCTGAATTAAAGGGCAGGTGACCGACGGTGCCGCTAACGCGGAAAGTAAGCAATAAACAGGAGGCAGTGGGGAAAAAAGTAACAGAGCGTCTCAGCACCGATTTCTCTTTGTTGGTAGACACTGAGCCAAAATAGAAACGCTGGTTTAAAGAGTTCCTCAACACATTACAGTGACTTAATGAGGAGTGTGAGCCATGTGCCAAGGAGAGGAGAGCTGTGGAGAGGGTTGCCCGGGGGAGCCGACGCTGCGTTTGCTCCCAGCCCAGGACCCTGAACCCATCCTCGCCGGCCCTGCCCGGCCCCAGCCCGCGATGGCTCGGAGCCGAGAGGCAGGAGCCAGGCTGTGAAGTTTTAAAATGGCCCGAAGGGAGGATGGGAAGCAGGGCGCTGGGCACCGCTACTCTTCCTCTGCCCATGGCGGCTCCCCGCGGGCCTCCGCGCAGGGCGAGGCCGTGCAGGGCGGGGCCCTTTCGCGGGAGCGCCGCCGCTCGCGTTCTCGCCCTGCGGCACCCCCGAGCCGGGCGGCGGTTGCCTGCCGGGCTGCTT